>JANTPZ010010084.1:0-12019 GCA_025593235.1 Vachellia pachyceras | reverse complement strand
AAATGAGAACACTTGAAACTGACAATTTGAATGCACCATACTTTGCCTTCCGTATTTCACCATCTTGCTCATCCAGTGCCCCAATCACCACCAAGCAGCTGCTATCTGCAAGTAAACAGGCCAAACTTTCACAAATCTTGTTTGTTTTTTGTCAAAAAAGACAAGGATACACGAATCTCCTTTTGGCATCTCCACGTGTCACCTAATATAGCAGATACCTTTCTTCACTTTAGCATGAAGCACACCACCAATCTCCTCAACTTTGCTTTTCCACTTCACCTGCACAATCTCAGAAGGTTAAGACTAAACAATGAAGTTAAACATGAGACTCCTAGGATGGTTCTAAAGAAGCTTTCAATTACGGATGTAAAAGCACAAAAATGAAAGGAAAGATGGAAGGAACATAATACAATAGATTCTTTAGGATATCCAGTGATAGCAACTCTCAATTCTCCCAAATTTTCACTGTTTTCAGATTGATGCTGGCAGGCAATGATTTGACTTTCAGAATTTGATGATGAATGTGGAGGCACCATCCTAACCGGTTTCTCAGCCTTTTGTGATTTGAACCACTGCAAACAGTCAGTATAATATAAAGTCAGATGTCTGTTTAATATTTGATCCATGACACTACTTTTCATTACACACCTGTTTGAGGTACTGATTGTCTGTTCCCTCAGGAATTTTCCACTTCTGTCTAAGTCGTTTGGGTTTGTTAGTTGAGTAGGAACATTTGCTCCATTCAGAAACGTACCCATGACACCGGTACATTCCTCCAGAATAACGGATGGAACCAGAACATATTGGGCAACATGCGAGTGGTCCAAACATCATTCCATCGGCACTAAATATTACAGTGATATAAGATGCATTACTTTCAAAGCAAGAAGAGCAAGTTATCACTACCGTTTAAAGAAATTCACATTTCACAGAAAATCTTTGCAAAATACATCACAAGTAGAGACAAGAAAACAGAATAAAATTGGACACACAGTAATACATCTAAGAATTATTGGTGCAAGAATTGCCCGCTTCCTTTTTCCATTTGATAAATAAATTGCAATTCACATGGAACAAATTGTGTTAGTGCTATTATTAATGAGCAAGCATGGACATCCAAGAAAAAATAAACAGCATCTTTTGACAGTAAAATCATAACAAATAATCATTCATAGGAAAACGACACAGATAGGCAGGGTGAAAGCAAGAGCTTCTTTAAGATAAGCAAAATATAGTAAATAAGATAACAAAATACCAGCGGTCACGCAAATCAAGTTCTGATCCTGTTGAATCTTGATTATTGGTTTCCAGCATTAGACGTAACTCAGCAGTTGTCACATTCTTTTTTAGATCATCTTTCAGAGTCCAGATTTCTTTGGTTTGGGCCTCCAGTCTACTCTCCAGATCAGATTCTTTCCTTGAGTCATTAACTTTTTTAACTGATGCAGCCATGCCCCCAGACACAACTGCCTCGGCCTTAGCAACTTTTGCCTTGGAGTTGCTATCAGGATCATTCCTACGTTTTGTGCCAGCTTTAGAAGTTGATTCACGTCTGGCATCCTTAGCCTCTTGACCCTCAATGTCTGCACCAGCTGAGAACAATAATGAGAAAGCAACAAAAAAAGACAACATTTTAGATGCAATCAATACAGCATGGATAAACCAGATATCCTAAAAAATTTGATCCTCATACCTCCCTGCTTAGAATGAAGTTTCTGTGCTATGGCATTGACAGCAGATTGATCAGAAGGTGAGAGCCCGACCCATCCAGGCAACTTTTCGACTTGTATTGATGGGGATAATTCCATAAGACAGTTGGCATGGTGCCAAGCCAATCCTCTGGTGCCTTGACCTTCAGGCTTACTAGATATACGAACCTAAAAAAACAATAAAATATTAGCAAGGAGAGATACTAAGTCAAATTACACATCTACATGGACCAGTGTGATAACAAATAATTAAGGAACAGTCTGAAAATTAAAACATATCTACAATTACAAAAACGCTGTATCCTAAAAGTGTTATAAAAAATCTGTCAAATGCTCAGGATATTACTAGATCTCAAACATGTTAATTTCCGCCTATACTTTTATGATAAACAAGAAAGTGGGACAAAAAGAACATCTGATCTACAAACTTATGCCTTTACTTTTTCTCTCCTTTGCACACCACAATGCCCACTAGCAATTTACATGCTCCAGTAAGGTAAGCCAAATACTATGGCATTCAAAGAAACATAAAAACCAACCTCTCCTTTGATTATTTTTTTAGCACAAAGTTTGCATGTAGCACGAGAAGTTTGTGAAACTTCAATACCATGCTCCATATCTTTAATACTATTTGACTTTGGTTGTGCAGCTGCAGCGTGCTCTACATATTCTCGGATTTTCTGTTGATCTTCCCAACGGAGCACCTCTATGCCCTCAACATCATCAGTTCTACAAGAAGAGCAATACATGAAAATAAATTCGTGCCCATGTCAAATATCCTAAAAATAACAGCTGAGGAGAAATAATCATACGATTTTATCTGTTTTTCTTTCTTCAATACGCAACCAGCATGATGCCACATCTGATGAATAAAAAACACAGCAGATCAAAACAATGATGTAATGAAGTTAAAATAAATAACCAACAGCAAGAGGGAAATTATAGCACATCATTTCATCTACAATTATAACCATCTCGAGATCAATTGTAGTAAAACACTTCAGCATGAGACTCGGCTAAAGTTTCAATCAGATACAGAAACCAAAGTGGATCATCCCTTTGGATATAAATTATCTTTCTACGTGTAATGAAGAAGTTTCAGAAAGCAACGACATAACTAGGACGCACAGGCCACATACAATCTGATGTAATGGGCGTAGACTCCACGAGACTTTATAGTGCAACTAACATTAGCAATGAAATGCAAAGTACGCGCCCCTAAATGATCCCACGACAAATAATAAGTTGATAATCTTCTTAAAGAACCAGAACCAGAAAGTAAGCCTCTTTGCTGTCAACATTCTCTCTTGAGAACATCAATGACTACTTTTTTTTTTTTTCGTTGTTCAGCTTTGATCTAGTGAAACCTCATGTTGCAACTCTTTTCTGATAATATAAATTGGGACAATTTGTAAACATGAAAGCGGACTACTTGGCAATACGTGATTAAATAATCCAACTATAGACAAGAACAGCTCGAACAGTCCATGAGATGTTATAAGCATTTCAGAGTTTAAATGTGTTGAATATACTACTATACTCAGATAATACAGCATGCAAGAACAGTTTTTTTCACGAAGAAAATCTCTCAACCCCCTTCAACTCTGAAACAAAGAGAGGGATCCCACATTCGTCAAACTCACATTGAGAAACGATGGGCAAAAACAAAAACTTCAGTCCAAGAAATACGATAGGTAGAATAGTGTGTACCCGAAGTCTCCAAAAAATTAAAAAAAATCACGAACAGAATGCAAGTAAAATGCTCAAAAAAGAAAAAAACAAAGGAGAAGGAAAAGCAAGACGAGCACACGAAACTGGACAATCCACAAGTTATCTATCCAAACATATCTTCAAAAATAATGCGAGGAATGTAACACAACCACATGATTTAAGGGTTTCAAAAAATAAGAAGAGAAGGAGAGAGAGTGAGAGGGTGAATGGAGTAACAGAGTAGAAATGGGTGGACGCAGACCGGCATGAAACCGTCGAACTGTTGGGCTTGAACCATCTTGCCGAGGCGAAACGTCTCTTTGGCGATAGGACTCTTGCAAGTTTTGCAAGACGATCGTCCTGACTTGGCATACTCTGCCTTCCATGGCTTCTGAGGATTCGCCATTGTCCCCTTCCCGCCTCGCCTTTCTGTCACCGTCAGCTTTCTGGGCAGAGGAATTTACAGTGTTAGGGTCACTACACTCCAGAGTATGCCTGGGAAAGTCTGTCTCGACGCTCCGGATGTTCTGAGAGTTAGCTTCTCCCGAACGCTTTCTCTAATGATTCTCTTTGAACTTGGAAAATATTCACCCCTGTTTACAAGTAAATATCTTAAAATTTTTAAAAGGTATTTTAAAATTTGTGAAAATATTTTTAAATCTGTAAATTTTATTTTGAATTTCGTAAATTTTTCTTAAAATCCGTAAACTTGTTTCTCCCAATAGTTTCAAACACACATTGAAAAATTGCTCTATTGTTTGATCTAGACGAAAATACCTCTCATGTATTGTGCGTATTTGGGAATCACTTCTCAATTACATTGCAACATAAGTCGAAACAAAACTCATCTCATATATTTATTGTATACAGATATACAACATATGTAATCAATTAACGTTTTACCCAGTAACAACTTTTCTAACGTGAATAACATATTTGTAAGTGCATTGACAACTTTAATAACAAAGTTCATTGCAACAATTCAATGGAGTTGACATTATATTTGTCGTATATATCAATATCATACGAAAAGTTATCAGCCAACTCAACAAAACAACATATATAGCACAACGGAAAAGTTGTCAATAGCAAAAAACACTTGTTAATCTCCTTGTAAAAGTTGTCAATACATTAGGAATTTTAGTTTTTCGGAACTTAATAAAATAACTTAGGCACCCTAAATGATTTTGGTTTGTCAATAATATAAAAATAGTTGTCAATTACAATACGAAAAATTGTCAACTAACTCAATAGAGCAACAGAGACATCACAGTAGAAAAGTTGTCAAATAGCATAAGAATATGTTAACTTTTCTACTAGGTGGTTGCTGCCCAACGCTGGAGCTTCGGTAGCTTGTCGGTGGTGGTGCTCCTGTAAGGGTACATCATTCTTCTTATGTACATGTATGAAGGGTATTTTCATTTTTTATATAAATTATCAGAATTTTATTTACTAACACCTACCTATGCATCATTTTCTTTATTCATGGCATCAATTGGGGTTTGAAAAATTCAAGGAATATTTTCCTGTCCTTCTTCCTTGATTGAAAGCCACTTTATCACAGCTTTCCTGATTTTTTCAAGGGTAAAGTGCTAAAATATTCATAAGATTTTTATCGAAATCGTACAAATACATGTTTAAAAATATCCATAAATTTTTAAGATATGAATAAAAATACCATATCCATTGAGTTGGCCATTAATTTAATAAAAAATGCCAACATGGCAATAATGATTCCTTGCTGACTACTCATGAGTTTTTATCCAAAAAGAAAAAAATTTCATAATTTTTGGAGGTGCAAAAATACCCATAAATTTTTAAATGCGAGTATTCCCATCGATATTAATACATATCATGTTGATTGTTAGTTTGGTTGAAAACATTGACATGAATGATGACTTAACTAATTTGAGCGAGTGTTTAAATTAGTTTATTTTACGTTATTTTACGGAGTTTCATATAATTATGTGAAATGAGCTTTGTTTTGACTTAAGTAAAAGTGTTTCTAAATAATTTTAGAGGTTTCCAAAAAAAAAAAGCATTGAACCTTAGCTCACATGGGAGTGAAAAATTAACTTAGTATGATAGTATTCTTGCTCACGTTTTGAAAGTTTATGAATGTTTTTACACCTCCAAAAATTATATAGATTTTTTGGTCTTTAGGTAAAATTTGTAAATTTACACATTAATTACCCGCCTAGACATTATTATAGCTGTGTCAGCTTTCATGTGAACACTTCCAATCAAACTAACGGTTAACTTAACAAATATTAAGTTTGTTTGGTAAGTCCGTTGGGAGAATGGACACAGATTTTAAAGTAGATATGGGAGAGGAATTTTGTCTCAGTAGGCGCAGGAATGGCTTTTAGATGTCTAAACGGGCTATCCAAACAAACCTATTATAATTTTGCTATTATTTTTAAATTTCATGTATGTTTTTGCATATACGAAAAGCATGTGTATTTCGCACTTTTGATAAAAATCCAAGGATGTTTTTTTTTTTGGTGAAGAATGCACCTATAGTTTTTTTTTTCCAAATACCAGCCTTTTGTACTCTTTTAAAATTCACATGCATGAGCCATCATTTGTATATTAAATGGTAACATGTTTGAACTTCTCACCATATGAAAAGGATTCAAACCCCATTGCGGTGCTTAGAGAAACACTCTAGCTCCTAAGTATCTAAGTAAAAATTTAAAGGTAATTGATGGCTGTTCCTGACTAATATTGATATAACCTATAATCATTGAAGATTTCACCCTATTCCTAGATTTGGGTAAGTACAACCATTTCCAAAAATTTTCTTATAAAAAATTTACGAATTATAAAAATACCATTCTTTTTAAAGTTTATATGAAAATGCTTGCCCATATTTATATAAAATGTTTCCCTCGTTTTGCTGAAGACTTAAATAATTAAGATAATCTTCTATGTTAAAAAAACAAAATGAAAAATATGAATCATGAATATAAAAGTTAATTGATTTTTTACAAAAAATTAAAGAAATTAAATATATTAACTTATCCATTTACATGTATCATTAAATTATATATTAACTTGTAAATCAAATGCATTAATTTAAAGAAAAATGATAAATATAAAAATTTTAAAATAATACATTTAACTTTCTTAATTTAAGTCTACCAATTTTTATATTAAAAAGTGGAAGTAATACTATTTGATATTTTTATACTATAAAATAATAATTTAAAATTTGTAAAAATTGTAAATGTAAAAGGCAAAGAAGTATTGAGACTGAATTTTTTTTTTTAATTTTTATCTTCTCTTTTCTATAAATCTTCCTAGAGCTTATAGGCCTCAAGTTCTTCAAAGGGGTTTGAACTTTGAAGGAGAACAAATGGAAGTCCATTAGTTGCATTTTTTTATAACCATTCAGTATCCAACACTTTTTCTAAACCCTATTATTAGATATCCAGAAAACCAATTAATTTGAACGGGGATTTGCCTGGCCATTAAACTCTCCACTTTATCATACCTCAGGATCGAACATGGGTATTGCTGAAGTGGGGTGCAGCTCCCTTCCAACAGTGACACCTTCCACTGGTAGGCCATTAGTTGCTTTGAAGAAGAGATATATCATTGGCAAAAAAGAGAGACAAACTAAGTCCTCACTCCTCAGCGAAAATGACTGCCTGAGAAACATTCTTTCAACATTAGTTGCTTTATAACCTCAGTATCACCATATCAAGGAAGGAGCACAGAATCTTGGTCATGGTTACTTGTCAACGGCAATAGATCTTATAAGTTACAGAACCACAATCAAGAAGCAAAAACATTGTTTGATAGTCAAAACCCTTGTATATTAGATATGTTTATATAAGACCAGACATTTCCTACTTTCAACAATTCTAATTTGCAAATTCTTTTTTTAGAACAAGTATCACTCCTCCGTCAGCAATCCTATAAATGTCGTTTCTCCGTTTTTTTCCATCGGTTACCTCATGCGTCAAATTATCGGGCATTGGAATGATGAAAGACATCATGGGAAAATGCAACTTGTAATTCGATAAATTTATTCAACAAGTGGCGTGCGCATGAAGAGGAACTGCACCATAAAGAAGGTTCCGTGAGGGGGAGAAGATGAGTAGGTTAACAGCAAAGCAAAATCCACTAGTATTAACAGTTCCTTTACATACCTCAAATGATTTCCCTGACCGTTCAAATTCTAGCATACTCAGAGCAACTTGACAGCTTTGTGAGACAAGAGGCTCGGGATCTGCCACAAATTCCTCAAGAAGTGCTACACTTCGGTCATCTTAGAAGATTCCCAAGGTAACAAATGTGTTAATTCAACAAGTATATCAGTTGAGATTTAAACTCCGCGTAAGTATAACTAATGATAAGGATGATAATGAATAAGTCACATTGTTCATAACATATGAATAATGCCCCTTGCCATAAATTTTATGTATTGAATTGACATCGATTTTGTGGCAGTAAACGATACTACCACTCAGATGGTTTAGAAGAACTAAAACGAAATTGATTGGAACTTAGCAAATGTACTTCATTTATATCAGAAATGTCATGTTTATTTGTTTAAGAATTAGAGAGATGAAAGATGAGAGAATAGTCTGAAGACGTGATTTTTTCCCCATTTCGGGAGTGGACTTCAACTCCTTGCAGGAAAGCAGGGCTCATCCACATCCACAAAAACTAATAAATAAAACAAATCTTTTATTTAAAGCAGATTACACATCTCTTGGAGAAGCGATTTCCTCACCTATAACTAAATTCACTTGTACCACATTAACTGTTATGAATTTTATGAATCACACGATGTTTCTGATTTTCGAAGAGGATTTCAGTATTTCACAACCAGCACAACACCTCTCAAATACATTATAGCTTTGGAAGAGAATACACATCATTTGATAATTATTCAGTGTTAATACCTGCAATTGAACCAAGAGCTTCAGCAGCTTCATGTCTAACCATTGGATGCTCATTCCCATTCTTAAGTATATTGGATAGGGCATCCGAAGCAACTTTGTCTTGTAATTGGCCCAAAACATAAGCAACCTGAATTTTACAGAAATTCTCAGCATAGAAAATTAGGGGCATCCATTAGCCCAAAAAAAGACAAGAAAAATCATGAGCATACAACTACTGGAAATAATTGAAAGTCAACCTAGAACCCAAGATGGTTCATTTAATATGACAATCAATTAATGGCTTTTATCAGTTCATCTAAACCAAGAAGTTGCGGGCACAAGTAGTTATCAATTATCAGACCAGACGTATGAATATCAAAGTATTATTATTAGGAAAGAAAAAGCTGCCTCGCCATCATGTATCCCACTGTTCCATTAAGGCAGCCCCTAGGCCTTTACGACATGCATATAAGGAATGAGCACATCACTTGCCATTTATACACACGGTCATACATGCAGAAAAAAATTCACATCAGATGATAAAGAAAGAATACTTACCAACCTCATGGCGAAGGAGAGCACTTTTTGAACCCAAGGAATCAATTATGGAAGCAACAGCTTCATTTCCACCATCATTTCTAAGGGCAAAAAGAGCTGCATACCGTTCATACATTCCTTTTTCTTCATCCAGAAGTACTTTCCTAATGTTGATTAAAATGAGTTAGCAACATCGTCCTTGATTTTAAGCTCACAAAGGCTTTAACTACTAAAGGAGGCTAAGCAAACCTTAATTGATCCACAGAAGAACATGAGGCAGCTGGTGCTGCAGGATCAACAGACTTAAAAGGTGATGCATCAGTAATAGACAATTCATGACTACTGCCAGCATCTTTCAATTGCTCAATACGTTGAAGAGCCAATTCACATGTTTCTCGAACCTCCTGAGCTGGATCTAAATCCAAACTATTTTTTAGTAGAGGAACATTACCTTCTGAACCAATAGCACCAAGAGCTTCTGCGGCCTATGAAATTATAACAAAATCATTTATCAATACAAAGGATGCAGGGCATTAAAAAGCAAAAAAAGAAGATTTAAACAAAATATTGAAGAAGCGCGTGCCTCGTGGCGAACAATGGGGTGCAAAGAAAGATCATTTAAAACTGACGCCAAAGCAGGGATGGCTTCCACATCTTGCATTTGACCCAGTGCAAATGCAGCCTCGTGCGCCAACAGATTTGAAGAATCCCTTGTGGCTGCAAAATAAAAATATCGGCTTGGATTAATTTGAGTCAGACAGACAACAATAAAATAAAATGGCACAAAGCTTGTATGTCCCTCCCCTTCCGCCTCAACTAATGACCTAAGTTAGAAAGTTTGAACTCGAGCATGAACAAAACTCTGAGCTAAAGACGACAAATGCACTTTTGTCATTAAGTTGATGTAAAACTTCCTTACTCCCTTATCGTGCAAGTCAAGCATTTAAAACCCTTTGCTTTCTTCTTTCATCTCTGACAAAAATCACTCAAACAGTCTACATACGAAAGAGTGCACCAAATAGGATGTTACAAAACGAAACACTCCGTCGACAGTTATTCAGAACACCATTCGAGAACATGAGGGGGGAACGAAGGATAGAAAAGTATAAGCATGGACTGACCGAGAATAAGGGCGTCGCGAGGGGAGGGGCCTTTAAGATTGCGCAGAGAGAAAAGAGCTCTGAAGCGCTCAGAAATCGGTTGCGTGGAATCCAGTAATAATTCAAAGAGGAACTTTTCCATGTCCGGTGACGGAACAAAGGCGCCGCCATCCATGGAAGCCATGAAGAAGCGTCGATTTCAGGCTTCAGGCTTCAGCCCCCCTAGAAGCTGCAGCTATTTTACTTCGGTGCTAAATCCGCGGGCGCCCAGATGCCAGACAAATTTAGGGCCGTTTGAATCAACGAAAGTAATGGAAGAGAATGCAAACAAAAAGAAAAGTCTGGATGTTTCCAAAATCTTTCCTGATCAAGATGAAAAATATTTTCAAATGCGTAAAATATATCGTGAAATGTATATTTAAATTTGTAAATTCTTTTAATTCCGTAAATTTTTTTTTCAGAATTCGTAAACTGCTCCCTTAGAAAGGATTCATATATTTGATACGCATTAAAATTAAAGATGATTTGTTCTCAGATTAAAAGTTAAATGAAATATTTTATTTACTTAAAAAATGAAACAAAATATGTTCACACATATTTTTATGAAAAAAATGGACTAGCCCATCACAGCTAAATGGCTAGGTGGTGCTGGTTGGAACAACTCACATTAAATTTTTTTAAACGCGGTAGAGAAGTACTTTAACGTAAATCGAGATAAATATGTGAAGGAGATAATCTCATTCTATAAAACATATATTTTTGACATTCCGTACGAATTCTCTGAGACCGATCCTACACGGTAACTTAGGCTAAGTTAAATTTAAAAATGATCCTTCCTTGTCATTACCGTTGGCACCCTATGTATAAATATTTCGTATCATTAAAATAGATCATCGATCATACTCTCAAAACCATATTTTGTCATTCAGGTAAAAAAAACCCTGGTTTGCAACTATTTTTCTCCAAAAATAAGAAATTTAAGTTAACCATGTGTAATGTACATGTTTGGCAAGAACTTCTTCCCAACGATACATGTAAACCAAGACAAAACCATATCGAAATATGTAAATTTATTTTTGATTCCGTAAATTCTTCTCGAAATATGTAAACTCATTTTTCCCAATGGATTCCCAAACACAGCCAATGTAAATTTCATAGAAAAAGAAATGTTATTCAAAAGTCATAAAAGGAGAAATTACAAATATTTTACAAAATATAAATAAATCATGACAAACACATTTGGATTAGATCTAGCGTAATAGAATAGTTTTTTTTATAACGTGATAAATAAAAATTTGAACACTCAATATAAGAATATCCATATTTAATATTTGATAATTCTTTAAACAAAATTGTTCCACATATACATGAAAAAATAAAGACAAATGCATATAATGTATTGTCATTTTTTGTTTTTAAATTGAACAACTGAATTTGAATATTATTATCATTATTATAAGAAGGCATTGGGAAAAAAAGAAAACAAAAAAAGGATCTTCCAAAATTAGTGCTGCAGCCTGTGGGAGATATTTTTTTTTTTGTGAACAACAGGCAAGTGGACCTTTTGGCCACACCCGGAACCTCCGGTATCTTGCGCCTTTTCCTGAGTTCCTGGCTTTCTTTCAACTGGACCAAGTAACTCAGGACAATCGACTAATCGGAGCAAGGAATACTACACGTAGCGCACCATTTTAAGGTGCTTTGCACTAAGGGTAAGTATCCTCTACCTTCAAGCGTGACTCTTAGGGATCGAACTCTTAACACAGCAGTATTAATCATTGCACTCCGACGATCAGTGGTGCGTGTGGGAGATCTTTGGTTAGTGGGAAGCTGACATCATTATATCAAGAGGATAAGTTAAACCAACGGTGTAGATGAGGTCTTAGATATGGAACTAATTTAAGGAATGGTGTAGATGAAATCGACGGTTTAGATGAAATCATTAGTGGGGCCCAGTAGAGACCAAGAAGGGTTAAAGTAATCACGTATTACCGCATTGGACTCCTGCCTTCCAACCATTTGAGCAACACTCGTCAGGGCTGCACTCTGTATAAATTTCCGTTGCTTC
>JANTPZ010010083.1:0-10565 GCA_025593235.1 Vachellia pachyceras | reverse complement strand
TATTGTGTCCTTGGCCTTTGCTTCAATATAGTTGAATTAACTATACGCCTTAGCCAAGATTTATTTTGAGTCCTTGAGATTTTATGTCAGAAAATTTGGTCAATCCCGTCTTGTTACAGCCTGCGAACTCTTGCAGGATTGTGGTGTTCTTGTTTCAGAGATTAATTTTTATTTATGAATAAAATAAAGTCGAATTTTGGTTTACGTTTATTGTTCGCTGTGCTGCTTTAGCTGGGCATATTATTGTCAGGCTTGTTTTTTTGGGTGAAAAACATGTTAGGTTTGTTTGAATAATCCGTTAGGAGAACGGATACAGATTCTATAGTAAATATGTCTCGTTAAATGTAGGAATGGATTTTGGTTGTCCAAACGGGTTATAACCAAACAATGGATGGGGAAAATATTGTTCTAGTTGTTTCTCGCAATTGCTCGGGTGGGATTGCATTGAACGGAGGAGGATTTGGATGTCCCCTGATTTCAAATGCTAGCTGCGTGTTCATATTGGTGACTTCTAGGTGAGAAGCATTTTTACACAGATAAATGTACGTGAGGAAGAGATTACATCCTTGTCATTTAAAAAATGAGAAGGATATTATAAATTTGTTTGGATAGCCGTTTCATCGTTTAAAAGTCATTCCTATATTTATTGAGATACAATTTCTTTTATATATTTACTTTAAAATTTGTATACATTTTTTCAATAGATTTATCAAACAAGGTCCATATCGTTTTTAAAATATGTATTTAAATTTTGAAAACCTAACCCGTGTGCGTAAGTGAGTAGAGTATTTTAAAATATCTTTTATCTGGACCGTACTCCGTACGCGCGCTACGACTTGCAGGATAGGTTTTGTACAATGCTGCACAAGTCAATTAATGGTACAAGTACGACAATGAGTTCACACAGCATATTATAATGGGACCACGTGGCGTTGCGGATGATGAGCCAAGGCAGAGGGAGTATATGGGAATGACGATGGCTGTGTTTCATGTTGTTTGGTTGGGAGTTGGGGCGTGCCGCAAATGATAGCCGTGTTTTGAGAAGCGTTTGGATTATCAAATTTTGTAAAACAATATAATCTCCTTTACATATTAATAACGTAAAAGTATTTTTCTACCGCGTTTTTAAAATAAAATAACATTTTAAAATGCTGTTACATGTAATAATCTGAACAAATAGATGTGGAGAGAGAGGGGGTATGGCGGGTAGCTCCGAGTCCTTGCTTCCCCTGTCCCTACCCATATGCTTATCTGGGAAGTCATTTTTCTCAAAGGGTACGCTTACCAAGATAAAAACTATCTTAAAATCTGTAAAAATCATATTGAAATTCATAAAAATTATTTTGAAATCCGTAAAACCATCTCGAAATCTACAAAATGCCTCGAAATCTGTAAACTCCGTTCTCCCAACGGAGTTCCCAAACATACACCATGTCTCTAACTGTAGTTAGGTGTGTTATTGTAAGAGATGCCCACACTCAATGAGACAGGATTTTAAACAAACCAACATTGACCTCTCTCTTTAAACGTGTCCTTTTGGAAACGCGGTAGAGAAATACTTTTATATAAGTCAAGATAAATGTGTGAAGGAGAGTATCTCGTTTTTCAAAAAAAATTGTTGAATATGTGTTTGATTTTTTCAAACGTTCTGTCAAACAAGCCCATTAATATCGGTTTTCGAATCCGCTGCAAATTTTGGCCCATTCTTTTCACCTCTTTTAATAATCTAGATCAATAAATGAAAAGTCAAGAAGCGGCCATTGATTATGGCATAATCACCAAAAGGATGTTAAGAAAATACACCCAGCGGCACATCCAGAGTACGTATCGCAGAGATGCTTATTCACTGTAAAGTGTACCTGAGCGCCAAAATGAACGTGCATGGCCCATCCTTGTAGGCCCAACAAATTATTACATTTGGTGGGTTGGCCCATCTATTCCCACGGCCCAGCAGTTCAGCCCACCTTATTCTTTTTGTTCCCTTTGCATGTACCGTTTCTCTCAATGTTTTCCCCCTTATATCTCAATGTCATTTATTTGATTTTTATTTTCATTCTTCATTTACAAAACCTAATACCCCGTGCTTATATGGAAAATTAAGGGAATATCCTCCATTGGGGAATTTATTCTTCATAAGGATCTGAACTGTTTTGCAATTTGAAGTTCCTTTATGGCTAATAAGTTGAATGTTGAAAAGACATAATTGCCCCCAAGGAAAGAGGAGAAACAGAGACTATGCCCCATTTGGTACGCGAAACTGATTTTGATGGAATTTGAAGAGGAACTAGAAGTGAAAGTGAGATTAAAATTATGTTTGGTATGTTAGAAGAAGTGGGGTATTATTTTAATTTAATATTTATATTTGTAATGTAAGAAGACTAATATACGCTCAACAAAAAAATTATCTTCTTACCAAAAAAAATTTGTTGTCACCAGAGATAACTCACATTGCAGATATGACCAGCAAGCTCGTGGAGGTCGTCAGAGATTGGGGGTGGTCGTCGCTGTTATCGTCCTTATGTCTTCCATGTTCGTCGCCGCCTCTGTCATCCACCATCGCCTTCTCCTTTGTCTGTACTCCTTCCTCCTAAACCGAAGACCTGGCCATCGTAGATCTCCATGGTTATACGTCCCTTTGCAATCCTACCGTCGTCGTAAATCTCCATCACAGAAGGAGAAGACCTGGCCATCGCCGATCTGGCCACGACGTTGAGGGAGAGGAGTGAGAGTTGAAATAGCAGATCTGGTAGATCGAAAGTCATCGCCATCGCTAGATCGAAAATATTTATCGTTGTCGCGGTCGCTAGCCTTTGACGAAGTGGGCGACATGGACGCCAAATTTGCCACCGTCACCGTCCTCACTGCTACCACAGTGCCGTCATCGCCGTTGCTCCGGAGAGGGAAGCCGTCGGAGGAGGAGCTTTGGGTCAGAGGGAGATGAGAGTGAACGGATGGTTAGAGTTGTAAATTGATAAAATGTTGGAGGGTATAATAGGAACAAAACTCACTTCCATGGAACTCAAACCAGTTCCATGGGGTACACTATGGAACCCAGTTCCAACCTTTTGTTGGAAATGTGGATTCCATGGAATTGGGCTCTATTATAAGAAACAACCTATTTTTCAGTTCCCAGCCCAATTCAAATTCCAAATCTTCATTTCCCATGTACCAAACGGAGCATAAATGGAAGATGAGAGTCATCGGGCGGGAAGGAGAGGAGAGAGTGAAAAGAAGAGTCACCTTTGAGCTTTACCAGCGGAGTTGTCATCACCATTCCTGAAGCTTGGTCGAGTTGCAGTCTAGAATGATAGCTAAATCGTTCTTCAGCATCATCCTTCGTCGACTTTCTTCATTCTTTTCATATATTTGGTGGGCCACCTAATGAAGATATTTACCATTATTTCTTTTTTCTCTTACTGGACATGTTCATTAGCATGAGTAAGAACTCGCTCGTAAGATACGATTTGGTTTTGTTGTTTCTCCATGATGCCAGTCTCTTCTCCCTCTGATACCAAGAATGGCGTCCTGTCTTTCTCATAACTTCTTTTCTTTGAAACCTCTGCACGTAAACGCGTTATTGAAAGCTCAAACACTAACAAAAGCTCATAACTTCCTTTCTTCCATCATTCTTTTCACTGTCATTACTCATTTGATGTAGTAATTTCAATACTTTTATGATGCCACACGCTATGGATTTGATCAACCTTTTTCTCTTTACCTTTATTTTGTGATGTTTTACAAGCCATTTACTTTAAGCTGCAAATTATGTTTTAAGTTGCAATGCAACTGTTGAATCATTACTTTGTGTTTGTGATGATGAATATATTGGCTATTGAATTTCTTCTCTTTGTAATATGTTTCTCTTATAATAATGCTAAACTTATTACTCTGTTGACCCGATCCCTTGGGGCACCAGCATGCTAAATTTGAATACTCTGACTTTATTGTAATAGAGTAACACTGCATTCGTGGTTAAAGAGATTATTTGTGTGCTCATCAAAACCAGATAATTATTTTTAACTGATAGGATGGTAGTGCTGGAAATTGTGCCCTAGGGACTAATCATTGTACCTCACACATTATTTATTTTAATGCATTTTCTCCATTTAATTATCATAACTTTTGCATGTTTATTATGATAATTGCATCCATGGGCAAATTATGAATATTATCCTAAATGTCCCTGGTCCGTTATCTATGTGGGAACAAAGATAAGGTAAGACTAGTGTGACTTTGATAAGGTATGGAGATACGAGTCAAAATCACAGGCACTTGTAAGAGTACAATGTGCTGGACCGACCCGCTATGAGAAAGCTGCATGAATTAAGTCATTAGCCTATCTCATATGTAAGCACGTCACAATGCCCTTTGACCTGAGATCATCATAGATTCCTGCATAAAAGTTACTAAGCTTTGACCTAGTCAAAAGTCACATTTGACCGGGTGATGATAAATGCTATAATTGGGCTTAAGGGTTTTCATGTGAAGGAATGTGAGTGATCAAGATAGGATTTGTCCCTCATATTAGTTGAGAGATATTACTGGGACCCTCGATGAGTGAGTCTGAGAAATGTATGGCCATACTGTAACGAAAAGGGGTTTTCGTTTCTTTGAACAGACAACTCAAGGATCGAGAAAGTAATGGTCGGGAATAGGAGGATGACGTCCATGCATCATCCTTGATCGAGATATCGCGTGACAAAAGGGACGTGATGTGGTTGCATAAAAGATTGCGTAGTGTTAACGATCCCTGTATAATTTGGGTAATCGTAATGTCTTGCTAGAGACTGCTTGCACTTGCGGGCTGGTGCTGATATTAGCCCACTGCTAACTTTATACGGGCCTACAGGGTCGCATGCAAGAACAACCCAACACGAGCTCTATTTATGGGGTTTATTCGAATTTTAAATATATAGTATATGTATGATAAAGTTCGAAATTGCACAATATTATGTAAATAATATTTATATGTGTTAGTTTAATATTTAATTTACTTGATAAATTAAATTTGTTGACTCAATATTTGGATTAATTAAATGGATATGATTTGATCAGATCAATTTAATCCAAATTAAGATTGCAAAATTTGAATTTCACATTTTGAATTTTAAATTTCAAATTTCAAGATTAGATATTGAATATCTTTTGAAATTCAAATTTCAAGATTAGATCTTGGATATCTTTTTGAAATTCAAATTTTAATATTAATAAAGTTTAATCTTGAATATCCTTTTGAAAATTCAAATTTCAAGATTAATAAAGATTAATCTTGAATATATTTTCAGATATGAATTCAAATTTTAAAGATTTATTAAAGATTAGTCTGAGATTTGAGAGGCTCTCCAGGAGTCCGACAAACATTATGACTCATGAGCAAGAGAAGCAGAAGAATTTCGAATATTATTGTGAGCCATAGAAACCCTAGAGAGAGTGAGACGTAAGAGGCGCTAGCACGCTGCGATTGTTGAAAACTGTTTGCGTGGATACCAGTAGAGGGAGGCGATCAAAGAAGGTTGGCTTCTCGTGATCGGAATCAAGAACGCGAAAGGTTGTGGAATCTGAAAAGATACAGACGTAAATGAAGGGATAATCTCGAAATGCAAAAGGTACGCATTCATCTTCTCGATCTAAATACCTTTGAGAGATCTGTATTTGGATTAGAAAATTTTAAATTTCGCTGCATGTACGTTCTAATCCCAACAGGTAGTTGATTATGTGCTTCTTTGGGAACTTCGTTCTCTTAACGGAGCACGTAAATCAAGATAAAATCATCTTAAAATCTGTAAAATGCATCTCGAAATTCATAAAAACCATCTTGAAATCTTTAAAACTATCTAGAAATCTGTAAACTCATTTCTCCCAACGGAGTTCCCAAACACACACTATCTATTTTACAACTTAATAAACTGCTAATGGTGGTATAATGATCTTGAGCTTGTGTTTGGAGATGTTTTCCCCCTTTTTGGTGCGTAGGAAAGGAATATAATTCGTCTTCTCTCGTTTGAAGATGTTGCTTCATGAGCTGCACATTTGGTTATAACCAAAATCTTAGCTCATCGACATGAAAATTGCTTCATGAAGCTCAAGTGATGGGTAATAATTCTCTAAATGTTTTTTGAACTGTAAAGCTAAGAGAAAAAATGATACAAAAATTATAACTGTACATGGAGTTATTTTGCTATTTTTCTCTTTATAATCTCTTTTCGCTCAACTTTTAAATTCTACAAGAAATCTATGAATAAAGAATTTCAGAGGATCCGTGCTATTGTCAATGAACTCTGTACAGTTTTTTTTTTGGGGGGTCTAGAAGTGGTATGGCCCTCCCTCGATTTAATGGGTATGTTTTCGTCTGTTCTTATACTTTGTTAAAAGGATTTTTGTTGGGCCTCTTGTTATTGTAAATGTTTGGTGATCGGTTCTTCCATTTTGATGGTGCTAAACAACCTATCATAAATGGGTCTAGTGATAAGGATTGTGCTTTCTTACTAAATGGGAGGAGCTTTGATCCCCACCGTAGCACTTGGAGAGGCATTTTAGCTCCTTTACGCTTAGGTTAATGTCCGAGGGTAATTGAAGGTTTATCCTGCCCGACATTGGTATCACCTCCGAGGAAGGGAGATTTCGCCTTGCCCTTAACTTGTGGGTGAACTCAACCTCCTGCCTAAAATTTTTATTAAAAAAATGGTGCTAAACACTAAGATTTTTTTTTCATCCCCTCCCTATTACTAAAAGTCATATTTTATATCCTATAATCTATATCCTATTTATTTTATTAGTTTTATTTCTCTAAAATCATATATTTATTGCATGTGTTTACGGAATATCTTCGAATTTTCTTGAGCAATTTGAGACAAAAAAAATAATGGAAGATTACTGTGCATACTAAATTGTAAGTTGCAAATTTAGAATTAAAAATACCGGTGAGGTGGTTGAAACTCATTTTGATAAACCCTAGTGAAGACAGCGAATACCGTCGTTCGATCTTGAAAGAGGCATGTTCGCAGCTACTAGGGGGAGCCTGTTGTCTAACTTCACTTTCCTGAGACAGCTTACTCGTCCTCTAATGGCTGGCGTTGCTTCCTTCTCGGCTGGCTCTCCCATCAACTCATCTGTCAAGCGTGTGGGCACTCACAATGGAAGCTTCCACTGCGACGAGGCCCTTGGCTGCTTCATGATTCGTCTCACTGACAAGTTCTCCAACGCCGAAATTGTACGCACCCGAGACCCCCAGGTACGTTCTCTAAACTCTCCATCGCATTGCTTCTTGTGTTTGGTTGCTGGGAAAATGTGAAAGTGGATGCTTTACATAAATCCGACTGCGAAACCTTCATAGAGGAGCAGCAGCTAAAATCCAGTAGGAATTGGGGGCAAAAGAAATGGGTTCAATTCCCTCAAAATATGGATGGGGATATGTTTTTTTCAACCAACCCTTTAAATTGTCGCTAGCATGCATTTAACCACCAAATGTAATAGAAGTTTTCATCATTCTTATAACAGATATCGTTTAACAATTTGTGTTTGCAGGTGTTGGATGGTCTTGATGCTGTTCTTGATGTTGGGGGAGTGTATGATCCTAGCCGAGATAGGTATGATCATCACCAAAAAGGATTTGAGGAGGTTTTTGGGCATGGTTTCTCTACTAAACTAAGTAGTGCTGGTCTTGTTTACAAGGTAATCTCCTTTTGAAACAAAAACGTGCACTCAACAAATATTTCTAAATCTGACTTGAAAAAGAATTCAATTTTATGACGTCTTGTCCCTTTTTCCTTGCCTATAGCATTTTGGTAGGGAAATTATAGCCAAGGAACTGAAGGTGAATGAAGATCACCCAGATGTGCACCGCTTATTTCTGGCTGTGTACAAGAGCTTCATGGAGGTGGCCAATTATGTATTTTGAGTTTCTTCTCTTCATTGCTTCCAACCACCCCCCCTAAAAAAACCCCCAAAAACAAAGAAGGAAAAAAAAGCTTGGTAAGGGCGATGTTTGAATGTACAAATAGAAAAAGGTCAGACAGCATCTGTAACTCTAATACAAAAAGTAAAAAGCTTACAATTTATGGGGATTAAAAGAACTAAGTTTTTTCTTTGCACGAAATGCTATCATACTGTATACATTGACTGGTATTGTTACATGATCAGTGTACTAACTATGGCAATCAGTATGTAAAGCTTTTTCAGAAGATATGCTTTGATTCGATACGAACATGAATGTGCAATCTACTGGTTCTCTTTCATTGTGAGCATCTGACATATTAATTTGCAAGCTGCAGAAATCATCTTGGCTTGTGTCAATGCATTTTCCTTATCGGGGTTAATTTGGAGAAATTTGATTTGCTGGAATTCAGTCCTATAATATAGAAAGGTTTTCATGTTTGTTATATGGCTGTTATAATCTGCATTTAAGGTTCATTTATATTCAACATTCAATGGCTTCTTTGTAATAGAAATTTGATTTTTCTTGTGTTGTGGGAGGGAAATTGAAGAAAATTGAATCTTGAAGCACATGTTCTCTTGTTAAATAAAGCAGGGCTCATATGACTTATGGTGCATTTGTGGTTTATCAGTCCTCCCACATTGTCGATCATTTTTTAACAATTATCATGTTCTTTTCTTGTCAGGCAATTGATGCGATTGACAATGGAATCAATCAGTATGATACAGACCAGACTCCAAAATATGTGAATAATACACATTTGTCCTCAAGAGTAGGAAGGTTTAACTTAGATTGGACTGATCCTGATCATTCGCTGGAGAAAGAGAATGAAGCATTTCAGCGTGCAATGGCTCTTGCTGGCAGTGAGTTTCTGGATGTAAGCTCTCTCTTTCCCTTCCTTTTTCTTTTCAAACATTGTAATGAACGAGGGTTTTAATATTGTCTTGCCTGACATTGGGATCAGGAAGAGCTTCTAGCCATCACGAGGTAAGAATGATTTATTGCTATTGTGGCTCTTGGAATTTGTGTTTTAGCAAGTGTTGTTATTAATTTTGCAGAGTGTCCGATTTCTTGTAAAATCATGGTTACCAGCTAGGTCTATTGTAATGGAGACCATTGAAGCAAGGCATGCTGTTGATCCTAGTGGAGAGATATTAGCGTTGACAAAGTTTTGTCCTGTGAGTGGGAAATTTTTATATTCCTCTTGTAGTGCTGTAGTGGTCCCTGTATACTATTTCAATTTATTCTAGTCATTTCACATTCGTTCACGAGTTATTTTGACAGAAATCATTATTTGAATACTGTTAGGAATCAAATTTGAATTATAATCTTTCCTTATATATTCCCTATAATCATGCCTAGAATTTGGAGAGAATAAATCATCATTAATGTGATTGTAATTGCTGATTACGCTTTCTTTGATTGAGCCTTCAGCATCTATATATTGTACTTCTCTGCTTATAATGGAATATACAGTTGTGGGAGTGATTCAGTCTATCAAAATGGATAAGATACTAACTAGGGATGGAACACAAACACTGATAATCACTAAAAATATATACTTTAAGTATCTATTGAATGGTATAATAAGTAATCAAAGCAACTGAAAGTAGAAGCTAGAAAAACATTTTATTAAAAAAATAGTAGTATAATGACATAAAAAGTATATGTAATGGCCTTAATACAAAGTAAAACACATTCTGGAAGTAATTTACATGTCTTCCTTAGTAGCTGCTCATTCTCTTAATCTCTTTAGCCTACACACTTTTCTCTTTTCCTGATCTTGGTAGCCATCATTAGACTTTCTGGGAGAAGCTTTTATTCTGATGGGTTTTTGGAAAGCAAAAGGATTGAGTGTGGCTTGTAAAATTAGGGACATTTTATTATATCTTTTATTCTTTTGAACTTGAAATTGAAATCCAAATTGACATAAATCTGCTGGAGTCTACACCTAAGCCGATGAACTACACTAAAAAACTCAGGACACTATAGCATTTTAGAGGGCAATACTTTTTCCAAATAACTCATGAATTGCCTCATTCTAACCATGAACCCCATTATATTTTGTTCACTCACTCTCTTACTCACACCTCACACTCTTTGTAATTTTCTTGGCCCATTAGTTGTAAGCCCATGGTATTCTTGCTCTCAAAGTTTCACCTTCTCCTCAAGGGGGAGAAATAGAAGTAGGAACCAGTGGTTTCTTCCCTAAATAGCCCAGCTTTTGTTTGTGCCGGGAATTTGTCACTTGACTTTCGGTAATATCAATATCAAATGCATCCTTCACCACCTCTCAACCTAGCTTAATCCTTTTCTTGGGAAAGCATGCTGCTAGCAGATTATCCTCTATCACCATAATATTTTCCCTTTATCACTCCTCCACCTCCATTCTCTTCAACTAGGAAAGGATTTCCGGTATATATGCATGATAGGCATTAGCTAATATTATGACATAAAAGAGAAGGCATGCTGCTGTTGCTGCATATGGTCTAGAACGCATAACATAAACTACGTGGTGTATTTGTAAGAAAATTTAAACTTCTGTTTTATCTTGCAGTGGAAGCTTCACTTATTTGAGCTTGAGGAGGAGATGAAAATTGACCCTCCCATCAAATATGTTCTCTATCAGGTA
>JANTPZ010010081.1:0-12791 GCA_025593235.1 Vachellia pachyceras | reverse complement strand
AATCGAACCTTCTGAACAAGAGTCAATCACTTCTCTTGATTTGTCTAATTCAAAGAATTTTTCCAATGATAAGTGCCACCCATCAGATCTTCCTTGTGAAGCTTGGTGGAAGCGAAGAGCTGCTGCCTTATATGCTCATGCAAAAGAGGCAAATGCATACTGGTCTATTTTCATTGCAGCTGCAGTGATGGGCCTTGTAATGCTTGGTCAGCGCTGGCAGCAGGAAAGAGCTTATCAACTTCACTTGCACAGTGGTGTAAATGATGAGGTGTGTCCATTATTATGAAAGTTTTCTCTGAGATATGTTATTTTTAAAATATTGTAATTTACATAATATTTTGCAGTGGATCAGTGATTTTCATCCATGTCTCTTGAAGATATGATATAGACTAATAGATTCTTACTGGGAACTGTGTCCAGGAAAATCTACTGTTTGAGAAGTGGGCACTAAATGAACAATGGGTGTGTTTGGGTTTGGGGCATTTTTTCCCTACACTATATGAGCCAAGAAACCCTGTTCTTATACTATGAAGTTTGCCGCAAACCCTTGTAATGAGAACATAGTTTTGGTCCTTTATGTCAAGCTAATGCTTTATCATTTTTGGTATCCTCACTTTAAAGGTCCCTCTGTGACCTTCTTCGGACTAACTGGTTTTTCATTTCTGAAGCAGAAGTAATTTTAATTTACGCAAAATAGGACTGAGAATCTTCACTTTTCAGATAGAAAGGGGATGTAATGATAAATGTTACGCGTATGCTTGGTTGGAGAAAAATTAGGTGAAAAGTGGAGCACTAGAGTCTAAATAGGCTGTTATTTTCCTCCTGCCTATTTTTACTCAAAAGAAGTATAGACGTAAATGTATGGTTTGCGCTCCGTCCAGCCTTAAGTTGCCAATGAGAGAGAGAGAGAGACCAGGTTCCAGGGAGAGATGTTTATAGTATTGATGGCTGTGGTCATGGTGCTGACCCGTTTGCTAACTGGGTCTCCTTTATCGGTACGGGAAGAGGAAATGAGGCTTAAGATGTTTTGTTGGGCCAAAATTGAGGCTTTAATTGAACGATCATTTGTAGTGCGGTTTTGAATTTTATACGATTGAGAAATTGATGCTACGTTTACATACTTTGAATTGTATTATTTACTCTAAGCTGTCCTGTGTTGCCTCGATTGCACATTGAAAGATTTAACCTCATAAATGCTAATATTATGTGATAGGGAAGAGGCAGGATTCTAGCACCCATAATACGACTCAAAGATGTGATTGTTGGTGGCCATCGTCGCGGTTCCTTGATCAGGGCCTCCTCAGATGGAAGTTAAGATGATGACGATAAAGTGTATGTTAGAGTTTGGGAAGGAAATACCAGCTTGTTGTTGCGATCTTTCTGATCATGAATGTTACAGCACTTTTTATAGCATGAATTCTCCAGGTCCTTTTTTATTCTGCTGTCGTCATGCATTGAGTTGCATTGTATAGCTCTTGGATTGTGATTGAACTTGGTATTTTATTTAATTCTGATCATGTGTAATTAGCTGTTTAGACCCAATGGCGATGAATGAAATGAAGCAAGGTAAGTTGCTATGCTGGTGATTTTAGTTTTTTGAATGACTCAACTGCGAAATGCCCTCTAAGTCACGCCATTGGAGAGTGCCATTTGCTTTGACCCAGAAAAAGGAAAGGAAAATGAGGAACTGAAATGTGATAGATCCTCTCTTTTCTTGGTTTATAAAACCAAGGCCATACACCGTTAATTAATCATTAGACGTGTTAAATTGTATCCTGTGATTTCATTATTTCTTTGTCTTTTAAAAAAGGAAGAAACTAACTATAGATCCCCATAGTTCAATTTAATGTGATTCTTTTCTTTAGTTGCATCTGAGAAATTTTTTAGATTTTTCTTTCGAGGATATAGAGTTTTTCTTTTCTTCAATGAGCATTTCTTTCGTGGAAGATTCTTGAATTTTCATTATGACTCAAAGCGAGGAGAGAGCATTTATTAACAACCTTCATAAGAGTAAAGAAATTACTTTAAAGTAATTAAATATAAAAATTTGTAATAACTTTCTAAAACATCCATTTTGATTTATTAATTGATATAGATGGTTAGTTAATTGTGGGGAGACAGATGATGAGAATGAAAAGGCTTACAGTGAAAGAAATAAAAGTATTTTTAAAAATGTGCCACTATTAAATTTTATAAAAAGTCCTATACTAAGGATCAACAGGTAGGATGACCCAAAAAGTACAATTATGGATTAAAGAGAAGTGAACGACCTAGAAGCATATATTTTGTCGGACAGTCTTAAATGTAATCAATTTCAATTTCATTGCATTGATGTTGCCAACATTAGAGTAGTGTCTAGTTGGCAGTTGCCTCCTCATTCCTCCTCTTCAAACTGGTAAGAATTGAATTAAAACGAAAGGATGAAATGGAGCTTGAGTGTCATAGGAGATATTTGTGCTTAGAGGGGCAGTAGCAAACTTTGAATCAAATCAGTCGATTCCTCAGATATCTTATAATAGAATTCAGAAAAAAAACAATAGATGTCAGGTAATATAATATTTAAGGAAAAAAATGGACTAGATTGAAACCTTGCCTACTTAAAGTAATTGGAGAAAGTGTTGCAGCGTGTTGAATCTGCTCCTTTAAAGTCTGTTCATAAATCATGACCTGGCCGCCCACATAATTTTGACCTTCGATGTCACTTTGACTTTGCCTTAAAAGCCATTAATAACAGTGAGGCAAGGTCAAACCGTTGCAGTGTATTATTTTTTAGTGAGGTTGCAGGGAAGAAGCAATGCATGGAGGTTGATGCAGAGGCAAGAAAGCAGTTCACCCACAAACACAAATAAATGCTGCAACAGTCGCTCACCTAAAGCCAACCAAGTCTCCTTTCTCTCTTCCGATTTAACATCAGCCCCATGCAACTTCACACTCCGCTACCAAGTGCCTTTTTTTAACCTGCATCCATAAATTATAAACAATCTCTATCTGTCACCCACCCTCTATAAATAATCTCTCCCCTTCTCTGTAACCCTCCTCGTCGTTGTATTCTGCTACTCCTACGTACCCACTTCTCTCTCCCTTTGCACATTCTTCGATCTCCATCATTGTCTCTTTATTCATCAATCACTATGTCTCACTCACCCTCTCTTCTTATCAGCATTTAAAACAAAGTTAGTCAGCTCCATGCTCTTGTTACAGTATATTGCTATATATGTGTTGTCTTTCTGAATTCTGAAGCTGCTCTCTTTTACCTCAAATCTCAGTTTAATTTGATTTTTGCGGTACATGGATACCTCCACGGCGTTGCTGCTTTTGGCGGCTATTACGGCTTACCTTATATGGTTCACATTCATCTCGCAGCCCCTAAGGGGTCCACGTGTATGGCCCCTATTGGGCAGTCTGCCTGGCTTGATTGAGAACTGCCACCGCATGCACGACTGGATCAGCGACAACCTCCGCGCTTGTGGCGGCACGTACCAGACCTGCATCTGCGCCATTCCCTTCCTCGCCAACAAGCAAGGTCTCGTGAATGTCACGTGCGACCCCAAGAACCTCGAGCACATCCTCAAGACCCGATTCGACAATTATCCCAAGGGGCCCACTTGGCATGCCGTTTTCCACGACCTGCTCGGCGATGGCATTTTCAACTCTGATGGCAGCGCCTGGCTGTTCCAGCGTAAGACCGCCGCACTGGAGTTCACCACCAGGACATTGCGCCAAGCCATGGCTCGCTGGGTGAATCGAGCCATCAAGGATCGGCTCTGCTTCCTTCTTAAGACGGCAGAGTTGAAATCGGAGCCGGTTGATTTGCAAGACTTGATGTTGCGGCTCACGTTTGACAACATCTGCGGCTTGGCTTTTGGAAGGGACCCACAAACTTGCGCCTCGAGCTTGCCGGAGAATCGCTTCGCATTGGCTTTTGACCGAGCCACTGAAGCTTCGCTCCAGCGCTTTATTTTGCCAGAGGTGTTCTGGAGGCTTAAGAAATGGCTTGGCTTCGGCATGGAGGTCCGCTTGAGCCGGAACCTGGTCCTCATTGAGGAGTATTTATCCAGTGTGATTGACAAGCGTAAGCTTGAGTTGATGGGTCAGCGGAAGGATGAGAACCCACACGATGACCTGTTGTCGAGGTTCATGAAGAAAAAGGAATCCTATTCAGACAAGTTCCTCAGACACGTGGCACTGAACTTCATCCTAGCTGGACGTGACACGTCATCAGTTGCATTGAGCTGGTTCTTCTGGTTGGTGATTCAGAACCCGGCAGTGGAAGAAAAAATCGTGCGTGAAATATGCACCGTTCTGATGAAGAGGCGTGGTGATGATTTGGCGGCATGGTTGGATGAGCCGTTGGATTTTGAAGAATTAGACTGTTTGGTTTATCTCAAAGCAGCATTGTGCGAGACTCTACGCCTCTACCCGCCAGTGCCGGAGGATTCAAAGCATGTGGTGGCCGACGACACGTTGCCGGATGGCACATTTGTTCCAGCGGGATCATCCGTGACGTATTCGATATATTCAGCCGGCCGGATGAGGTCGACATGGGGCGATGATTGCTTGGAATTTAAGCCCGAGAGGTGGCTTGCAGCAGAAGGCAACAAGTTCACGATGCATGATTCTTTCAAGTTCGTTGCTTTCAATGCTGGTCCGAGGACATGCTTGGGCAAGGATTTAGCTTACCTACAAATGAAGTCGATTGCGGCGGCAGTGCTGCTCCGGCACCGGCTGGCGGTGGTGCCAGGGCACGAGGTAGAGCAAAAGATGTCACTGACTTTGTTCATGAAGAATGGGCTCAAGGTGTATGTGCACAATAGGGATTTGAGGGCAGCTATGGCAAGTATCCATGAAACAGAGGGTTTGACAGAGTTGGTAGGTAACTAACCAAGTAAAAGATAAATAAACACATCAAGAGTAAATTCCAGAAAGCTGTTTTTTTAGAGAGAGAGATAGAGAGAGAGCGCATATACAGAAAGCTGTTAATAATCGAAGATGGGGCATCAAGTACTATGAGAAAAGGAAGAGTAGAGGCCTTGTGACCTTTTAGGGCATATGCGCGGTAATATGTGAAGAGTTCAGCTACATAGACTGCATGTTGTTGAATTTACTGTATGAGAAATTTGTGGGTGAGTGATTGTAGAAAGCTAGCAGTTATTTTCGTTTGTACTATCTGGTTTCTTGTCTGTTAAAATGTTGCAATTAACCTATTTACAAAGATATTTTATAAGGTTAAAGTATACTTTTGATTCTTTATATTTATGTCAGATATCACTTTAGTTCTTTAAGTTTAAAAAGTGTATTTTCAATTCCTCAAACTTAACGCTATTAGTTTCTCTTAACGGAACTCATCAAATTTAATTGATGACTGTGCAACAAAATGTTGACAAAGCATGCTCACATTTTAATTTTAATTTAGTAATATAATAAATTTGATATTTTAAATTGTGTAAAATAAAAAATATTTAAAATAACATGTTTAAATTTAATAAGTCAGTAATTTCCGTTAAGAAAGACTAACGGTGTTAAATTTGAGGGACTGAAAGTATTCTTTTAAATTTAAAGGATTAAAGTGAAATCTGACATAAACATAAAGGACTAAAAATATACTTTAACCTATTTTATAATGGTTGTAATCTCAATTTAATATATTTTATTTAAAGATGCTGAACATGGGGAGTTAGTCAAAGACTTGAAAGGGAAAGGCAGGCTAAAGTTACTTATGTTAGTGTTAGAAAAATACGTAGCTCGTAGACTGTAAATTACTTTAAAAAGTAATTCCTACTGCTAATTTAAATGGGCGCAAATTAAGAAGGCCAATCCTTATGAATAGCATATATATATATATATATATATATATATGAAGCCAGCAAACCACGACTTATCTACACATCAAGTGGCCCCGTTGGCTACTGAATCACATAACAAGTGCTAATGCATTGCATCCAATCAATGATAAATTGATAATCCACCGAAATCCAAAAGAGAAGGAAAAAAAACTACGAGGTTCAGAATTACATTCGGAACATAAATCCGGCAATCATCAACACATCGAGTAGTACAGTAGCTAAAATTCTTTGAGAAGAGGGAAAATTCAAACACCTCCACAAGGGTTCAGCGACACAGGACCATAACTTGTCTATGAAGCTCCAATGGTATCATGTCACTTATTGCTGCTGCTGTTGGGGTTGTACATGGACTCCACCTTGCCATCATTGCCTCCAAGCAACAGGTACTTATCCTTCCTGGTTAAGCTGGTGCACTCAAAACCCAGAACATCACCCAGCACCCTCTGCACGTGATTCGCCACCTCAATCGACGACTTCCCTCCGGCCTTACACGACATCTCCTCCGGCAGCCGATCAAGGAACGTCACCTCATACACCGGCCTTGGGTTCATGAAGAAGAAGTAGGGGTCCCAGAACTTGACCCCGCGCACCGTGGTCCCATAGAACATGCTCTGCTTGCAATTTACTGCCACCGGCACGATCCTGTCGCTCATCTCGGCGAACAAAGCAGAGAAACGCAGCAAGAAGGGTTCGCGGCACGTGGTCCCCTCCGGGCACACCACCAGGTCACCTTTCTGAAGGAGCTCGGAGATGCGTGCAGCGTCAGCAGCGCGATCTCGTGTCAGAGCAATGGCTGGGATTGGACAGATGAACCTTGAGAGCTTACTCACGCTGTAGGTGACGCAGGAAACTTTGCGGCCGAGGGCGATGGCGATGATGATGGGGTCGATGGCGGTGCGGTGGTTGCAGACGTAGAGGTTACCGGGAGTGCCTGGGGAGGGCGGAGGAGGGCGTTTGCCGCGGATGACGAGCCTGATGCCGAGGAGCTCGTAGGTGTAGCGGACGATACGTTCTGGGAGGGGGAGGTTGAAGTAGACACGGATGAGGGAGAGGATGAAGCCGAATGGGAGCCATAGGTAGGTGATGGTAGCGTTAAGTGGCGTTGGGCGCTTCACCAAGCGACCGTCGTGGAAGATGAGCCGGCTTTTGAGACGGTCCAATGCGACAGGTTTGGCAGTTTTGCTTGGGGGCACCATGTAGCCCTCCTGTATCAGCCATGTTTGTCACCACGGATTAATTACAGATCCACATACTGTCAACCCAAAGACAAATAATACAGTACATCATTCAAATAAAATCATTGCAATAAACCAGTAAGTTTCTTTTTTAGGCCATTAGAACTCGGGAAAGGAAGCAGGTATTGGGCATCGGATGTGCAGAATGCAGAATCGATGACAGGGAAGGTAGGGGCAGGGTGTGGTACTTGAATGAACGCATTATTATGGAGGGGGAGGTTACCAACACATGACAACATTATTAATGAGGACGGAGGCTTTTATATTAATGAATGGATGGACCACTAAATGTCTCAGCTGGCATGGCAGTTAGCTGGGGATGGTTAAGGCGCGGAGCCCCGCTGCGTCTGATTACCCGTAAAGAGAAACAGCATGCTTCTAATGATCCCATTTATGTATTTACTTTTTTCACATCTTCCTTTCTAATAGAAAAGACGTCATGCTCGGGGAGAGAATAAGGGAATTGATTGTACGATGAGCTCCCTGACTCGTTAAGTTTAAAACGTTTGTATATGATTTAGATGCTCTATATATGATTTTTTATTTTTACGAAAAACTTTATTTAATGTATATAAAATTTAAAATAAAATTAATCTTTTTAACTATCATATTTTTATATAATAATTTTTATAAAAAATTTATAATTTAAAAAAAATCAGATTTTGACCTTATAAAGTCAAATCTACTACATATAATGGAAAGACCGTTACGTTCATATATATATATATATGTCGTACTTGTTTGTGAACTCCTACTTCCCTATGATGCATGTAACCCAAGATAAAATTATTTTAAAATTCGTAAAAATTATCTTGAAATTCATAAAAGCCATATCGAAATTCATAAATTCTTTTTGAATTCTGTAAACTCATTTCTTGCAAGGGATTTCTAAACACACACATCATCAGCTAACTTAATTAAGCGTCTACGCCATCCATTACGCCCGAGGCACGCAATGGATCTAACTGGTGGACGACAAAAGGCACTGAAAGAAACATAGTCTAGCTTATCCTATATATATACACACACACAACAGAAAATAAACGGGAAACATAATGTAAATGCATGGCATGATATATTTAACTCATCTTACAAGCTCATGAATTGTTTTTACATTTACAACATTACATTCTTTAAGAAAGAACCTGACTATCATATCGGACATTTGCCAATTACTATTACCTTCTAAAGATTCATTCATTGTCAGCCCTTTCTAATGATTAACGGATATTATATTAACAAACCCACCTCAAAAGCAGATATATCAATCACAATTATCCGAAAAGGCTACTACTGCATGTGACTTCGAAAGCACAAAGCAGTCGATTGAACAAGGTGACTCAACTTGAAAAAAAAAAATCAGAAATGAACATGATAATAAAGTTTAAGGCGAAATGAGAAGATGAGTTACCTTGCAAATAGCCATGAAATCGTGGTCGGATTCTCGGTCTCCAATTCCAAGATCAGGAGACTCATCACCGAATTCTTTCAGAATTGCGACCCTCTTCAATTTCCCCACCAGCACGCCGGGCTTCTTCACGAACCCAGTAGCCTTCTTGGTCTTTGGATTCACCTCAATCTCTGTTCCCAGCACCCTGTCACCGCCGAGAAAATCCCTCACGAATGGCTCCACCATTACCGTCGGATTCGCCGTCACCACAACCTTCCTTTTACATCGATCAAACACCTCGTAACTTTCCGATCTCACATCGGTGGCGTAAAACCTGCACAACAGACAGAATTTCAGTTCATAGCACGAAAAATGAAAATATATTGAAATATAAAGGGGAAAACAAACACACGTCCGCGAAGTAGCTAGAGCCACCAATATTACCGCGAGCTTTAGAAGGAGAGTGAAAGATAATATTAACGGGGCATACCGAGGAAGAACGGCTCGTGAAGCGAGTTCGATGTCACGGATTTTGACACCGGCGAAGGAGATGAAGATGAGGATTTGGATGCCGATGGCTTCGGAAATGAAGAGGTAAGCGACGATTACAAGCGGAAGAGAGAGGAGGAGGACGAGCCCTCTGAGTAGGCTGCCGGCTTCTATGGCCACGAGTAGGAAGTAAGGCACAGAACTTCTGGAGATTAGAAGAGTGCCATCGAGGTCGGCGGCTATGGACTCGTACGACGTCGACGTCGAGCCGTTGCATTTTGTTATGGCAGGGAACTCTCGTTTCGGTTTCGCCGACGCCATTCCTCTCCGAAATTCTCAGACCCGAACTACCCTATTCTTCTTCTTTCTCACTCACTCGAAAATCTAAAAGTGCTGTGTTATATATGTTTTTTCTTGCCGCGGGAGAAACTGTGAGGCGGGTTGCAGGAATAAACAAGTGGGAACGTTGGGTTTTAAATGAGGTCCAGGCTTCTAGCGGTGTGAAGATCAAAATTACATCTCGCTTTGAAACATTTGTAAATATAATGAAATTATTTGAATTTAAAAAATTTGAATCATCATTAGAATAATTAAATTTGTTTACGAGTAACCAGAATAATCTGAGATTAAAAAATGTTTAAGGATTATTTGCATGTTTACAATGCGTGTTATATAAAATAGGGAAATTTACTGTTTGGTCCCACATAAGGAACTTATTTATCAAATGGTCCCAAATTTTAAAATATTTAAAAAATGGTCCCATTGACAACACGAGGTGTTGCCAAGCAGCGCATGGTGTTTGACAACACCTAGTGTTGTCAATGGGATCATTTTTTAAATATTTTAAAATTTGGGACCATTTGCTAAATATCTTCACTATGTGGGACCAAACAGTAAATTTCCCTATAAAATATATGTGTACAGGGAACGCATATCTAATTTAATATTACGTTGTTTAATTTGTCAAGGATGACAAAATTTATATGCACAAACAGCGATATAAGAAAATCACTTCCTTTTGTTTTTTCTTTGCCATTATAAGAAAGTTACCTCATAAACTTCTTAGTCAAGCATTATATTTTTTTGTTGCAAAAATATGAACAAATTACAATGAGAAAGTGACACCATGAATTTTTGTTGCTACATGTTCTAGCCACCAATATGCCCCTCTATTTTTCGGACATAACTGATATTCTTCACTTTCAAGTAAATAATTTCATAAGGGAGAATGATCAGAGAGTAGCTTTTAAATTTCATAAACCCCGTCTGATGGTATGAATTTGGTAAAGGACAGATTGATTTTTGTCAACTATATGAGTTTTGAAAATTGATGCGAAAAGATGAAAATGCTTTAAACTATCCTCTTTCCTTAGCAAAACGTCTACTCGTCTTAGTCTCTCTTCTTCTCTCCATACCAATATTAGTTCAAATCCTCAGTAATCTCAAACGGTTGTTCAAAATCTATTCATCAAAATGTTCAGCAATACGAGATTATGGGTAATACCAGGTTGCCGCTACCTTTGTCGTCATTGTCCAAGGTCTTTTGGTGCTTAGTTTTTCTTTTCCCAACAAATTAAATATCCGGGAATGGCTGCTTTATTTTAGGCCAATTTTGTTTAAATGGTTTTAGTTGTAAATCGGATGTCCCCGAAGGGACAGGGGTTTAGTTGTATACGTCGATGTTTTGTCCTGCATTTCAATTGACGATCGTTTTTAATACGTCAATATAAAATTTTGACCAAAAACTTGTGAAAAAAAAAAATGAAAGCAAGACATCTCTTAAGAAGACGTGTTGTAATTAATTTAAATAATAGTATATGTTGGCCTTAAGCAAATGGGAAAAAAAAGAACGATAACTACGCGGGGCAAGGGCAGAGTGAAGGGAATTAACGATTCAAGGGAAAATTACCCAGAGGTTTAAAGTAAGGGAATGTGTTACAAAATTGTTCCAAGAGGTTGTAAATGATAGCTGCTTCACTTGTAAATTATGCTTCTTGACTTGTCATTAACAACATCTTGGGATGATTTTGTAACACATTCCCTTACTTGAGACCTATGGGTAATTCTCCCATGATTTAATGTTCGTAGACCCAACACGGTCATGAGGCATAATTTTAAAGCAAAGCTCGATGATTAGTTTAACTACGTAGAAAAAATAACCTTAAAGAGAAATACTTATATACTCATAATATGTCACGTCATCTATCCTTTATATAATGAAAATATTTCAAATATTTTTTATTGTAGATTCGACATCCCATAAATTTCTTTTAATTATTCATCTTTTTCTATATATAACTCATTTATAATTATTATGAGAAATTTATTATAAAAAATAATCAGAAAAAAGTTATGGGATATGTTATTCAAAATAACATACGTTTAAAATATTTTCATACATTTTAAGAATATTTAAGTATTTCTCACCCTTAAAAGTTGATAGGGTTCATCTACTTGGAGCAAGAGCATATTGATGTGATGAGTTGGGTAGGGTTGGATGGCCTGACCAGAGCCATCATGCTTTAATTGCAATGCCATATGTTCATTTAGTAAAGCGGTGGAGAAGTACTTTTACCATTTACGAGGTAAATATGTGAAGGAGATTATCTCATTTTACGAAAAACACTGTTGAATGTACTTTTGGGGTGTTGAGAAGCTTTCCCAAACACCCCCACAATTTGCAGGAAACAGCGGCTGAAGCTGGGAAAAAAAAAGAGAAATCCTATACTTCTATTCTAATTACTAATTAGTTAGTTTCACTCTCTGAATGTTTTACTTTTTTAAATGATGGGAAAAATAATCAAGTTATCATATCATTAAATTTTGTATATGAAAGTACAATTTTACCCTTTATTTATTATCATCTTGATTCTATTCTTGTGTGGTATGATATATTTTAAGTAGAGATGAAATTGGAAGTTGTTGAATTTTAAGATAGAGTTAATGTAATTTATGGTTTTATTTGATTTATGTAAAATATATTGAATGTTATTACTTATGGGTATAACGTATTAGGAAGCCGTTTTAATTGTCTAACTATGTATTGTGTCTGGGAATGCGGTGGAGAAATACTTTTACACAAGTCGAGATAAATATGTAAATGTGGATTATCTCTTTTAACGGAAAAATACTGTTGAACGTAAGTTTGATTTTTCTTAACGCTTTGCCAAACAAGTCAATTATTGACTTCAAATACGTACGGGCGCTGAAAACTGAAAACTGTTGAGAGGGATTTAAAGCTTATTTGGGAACAGCTTCTAGAATCTAGATTTGGTTTCAAAACCTAGGTTTTACTTCAAAACCGAGGTTTTGCCCAAACAAAATTTTTTTCCTCAAAAACTATTTTGGTTACAAAACCTCAGTTTGAAACCTAGATTTTCTCTTTTCAACTTTTTTCTCTTTCCTCTTTCCTACTTTTTCTCTCTTTCTCTTTCCTCTTTCCTACCCAATTTTTTGCCTTGAAATCCGTAAAAGCTAATAACTTCCCAAACATAAATCACTTTTCAATACCTAAGTTTTGCTTCGGAATCTGTAAAAGCTATTTTCCAAAATCTAGGTTTTACCTCGGAATCTGTAAAAGCTACTTTCAACCAAAAATCCAAACAAGCTCTTAATATGTATTGATGAAATGTGAACACATGTCCATAAGGAAATCACTACTAGAAAATCACAAATTAGCGAGGAAAATTAGCGACGACATTGATATTCCTCTCTAAATAGCCAAATTAGCGAGGAATTTAGCGGGGACTATTAAATTCCTCTCTAATTTTCAAATTAGCGAGGAAAATTAGCGACGACTTGGATATTTCTCTCTAAAATGTCCAATTAGCGAGG
>JANTPZ010010079.1:0-13548 GCA_025593235.1 Vachellia pachyceras | reverse complement strand
AAAAAGTGAGTATTATTTTTAAATCAAATGTTACTCGTAATAAGATATGTGTAGGTTGTTTATAGTCTCACTCAAACCTTAAAATTAATTACAAAGAAATCAAATGTTACTTGTAATAAGATCTGTGTGGGTTGTTTATAGTGTCATCCGACCACCATAAGTTATGTGAAGGAAGCGAGGGAAGGGTCGAGGTGTTGTAAGTAATGTGCTTGTTTGGCAACGCCCAACTTATTTTCATAAGTATGTTCAACAGTGTTTTTCCGTAAAATGAGATAATCTCCTTCACATATTTACCTCGACTTATGTGAATAAATCTATAAGTACTTCTCCACCGCTTTACCAAACGGACTCAATCCAAGTGTAAAGAGGGAAGAGAGGGAATTGGGAGGGAGAGGGGCACGACCGTCGTTTCATGAGCGACACATTTCCTCCGCCAATTCCATCATGTGATGCGGTCTTGGCATGTCAGTTCTACTTGCAGTTAGGCGGGTAGGTACAGACTCCCCTGTCTCTCCTGTTACCGGAGGCACAAAATCAGCACTCCCAGTGGCAACAACCAGACAAACTAACGCTTCATTAACCGCCATGCCTGAGCCCCACCTTGCCGGCTCTCCCTCTCCCTCTCCCTCTCCTTCTCCTTCCCTCGAACCGGAACTCGCCGGCTCTTCTGACTTGGAACCCGTGGCCGGTGATGCCGACTTCTCTGGCCTTGGAGACGCCAACTTTGCTGGTAGAGTGAAGGGGCCGTGGTCGCCGGAGGAGGATGCCGTTCTCAGTCGATTGGTTGCCAAGTTTGGGCCGAGGAATTGGAGCATGATCGATCGAGGGATTCCCGGTCGCTCCGGCAAGTCGTGCCGTCTTCGTTGGAGTAATCAACTTGACCCCGGTGTTAAACGCAAGCCCTTTACTGGTAATCTCCTTTCCTGGTCATTCTCCCGTCCTTGTCCGCGTTTTTTATTGATTTCATTTTGCGCCTTGCTATTCCCATTTTGGATTTAATGGTTAGCGTATGCCTTTTGCTCTATCTTCAAGTGGAAAAGGTCCTCCCCACTCCTATTTCGTCCTTTTTATCTGATATTATCGTCGTCACTCTTTGGTGCGGGGAATTGGGGCTGCATCACTGTTCTTTCTGTGTTTAAGTTGACGATTCGGTAATCTTGGGCCCAGATTATTTAGTTGGATCATAAAATTATAAAAATCTCTGCATAGAACGCTACATTTTCTAATTTCTATGTTATTTTATATTTATCATGGAATAAAATTCTTTATAATTTGCAATTTGTGGGCTTCATAGTCATTGAGAAGTTGAGACCAATAAGAACTTATCGTTGGTTTTTCCCCACCCGACGCATTACAGAGATATTAGTCGAACTGCATTCATAGTGAACATGCATTGTTGGTTTTAAATTTTATGGCAATCAGATCTTTGGCTCTGTTCTCTGTATTTGAAATCAACTAAGTCTTAAACCTGTATTTCCATCTATCTTGAAATGTCCATAGAATGCACACAAAATGGGTTGATTAACTTCTGTGGAGGTAATGTTTAAGTTATCTATGTCCATAAAATGACCTTATTATTGTTCCCTTCATTGTTCCAGACTTCAAGTCTCGTTAAAAATAAAATACAGAAGCTACTTTGGTTTACATTACAATATTGTGTCTAATTGTAACTTGGATGCCAAAAAGCAATGATTTAAGAGAAATCTCTTGATTCTCAACACTTAGGATAAAGTTTTTGCATGCTAGTGTTTAGCTGAGATTTAAGAATTTACTCCCCTTGATGTTTACATTAACTCTGTTGTGATTAGGGACATGAGTGATTGCTTGATTTTACTTTGTTTTGTGGTTTCATCATCTTTAACTACTGAATCTGAAGGAGTGTCTGTACTAATATGGGGTACAAGTCAAATACAGTTCAGGTACTGAGCTAGCACTTCTTCAGTCCTTTCTTTAACCTCATAAGATGGGAATATCTAAAATCAAAAGGCCGATCTCCTTAACAGGGTCAAATTTGTAGGAAAATGTTATATATGAACGTGTGTACGAATAATCTTGCGGGATCCTATTCAATGACCTAAGCAATAACTTTTGAAGAGTATAGGCTGAGTAACCTTGGTTGTTTATTAGAAAAGCTAAGTGAGCAAGGTATGGAACATCATGGGAAATTAACAATTGTGTTTTCATTTCCAAAGAGATGGACAAGAAACTGAGCCAGTTATGTGGAACTACGCAATGGAGTGGAAACAGTTGATAACAAAGTAACGTTTTGCTCACTACGTCATGATTCCACACCATTTGAGAAGTTTGATGTAAGAAAAGGTAGTTCTAAATTCTAATATCCAATGAAGAGCTATAAATGATTGGTTGGAACATCAACATTTCAAGAAATTAGGATGAGTTGGTGGGTTGGAAATTAAAGGAATCGGTAATGGCTTATGAAAATGATTGATGGATAGACAACAATTAACTGATATAAATAAACTATTTGAATAATTTCCTAAAAGACCAGTATCCTATGTTTTAAATATATTAACAGTGTGTTAATAGTGGAAAGGAGATACCTACTCTACCTATATATGCCATTAGTTTGGTCCAAAGAACAGTTCAGTAATCTTTATCCTGTTAATTTTCAAATTTATGACAATTATATAGCAGTGTATTGCTATATTTGCTAAGGCTTTAAGAATTTTTAGTAGGTCATCTTGCAATAATGGTTGTGATGCTTTATTCCGTGTGTGGAAGATAAGTTGATGATTCAAATTACTGCATTCAGTCATTTGTCACCACTTCAAGCAGTGGAAGTATAAAAAAAGCATTGGAAAATGCCAGAATGGTGTCACCAAATTAATTTTAGCTTCATCACTAGTTACTAGTGTTTCTTTTATAATGTTCTAACTTGTATTATCATATTGCTGTGTCAATTGTGATTCATGAGTGCTGGACTGGCACCTTAGCTTGTCCCTAATGAAGCTGGTACCTTAACATGATTATGGTTTAATATGTCAACGATCAGCACTGGAATTTGGCATTGTTTGACAAATGGTGTAGATGGTGGACAATATCTATTAATCTTGAGTAATTAAATAGTAAAATCTTCTCAGATTGGGTAGTCTTGTTTTCACCATCTTAGTTGCAACCTTATTATTTCTTACGTCCAGACCTGTTGTACCTAGTAAAACACATTTATATGTTTACTTTCGATTTAGCAGATGCATCTGTGGATGTGGCTTTTAAATTTTTTTTTTATTCTTGGGCAATATTTGTCAATGAATACAATATTGAGGTGCTATTTCTTTTTTGTGGCCATTATCTCCTTGCTTCATCCATATTGGGTACTGGGACAAAGGTCCTCGAACTTTTTAGATGCAGTTCATGTTCATGGCTTTTATTAGACTGGAATTTACCTGAAATATTAACACTAGAATGTAGGCTGTCAGGAATAACTTCTGCGTATTTGTTTGGTATTTTACTTATGGCAAGAATGATTATCATACTGTTGCTTTCATAATTTGCATAGCATTTATGGATTTTCATGTGAGACCAGTTTTAGGATCAGCTTACTATCAAGAAGTTGAATAAAAAACATGATACATGGATATATTTTACAGCTTAGCATCACATGACCTGTTTTTTCAATTAAGTGACTTTACCAAGTCTTTCCGTTTTTCATGGGGCCTTCAATGGATGGAAGATGAGAGTTGAAAGCTGGACAGCTGATACCTCTCCACTCCAAGAAAAACTCATGCCAAACCTTCACGTGTGTGTGATTTCCTGCTCGTTATTTCTGCTTTGCTTGTATGCTGTATCCTGTATGTTTTCTTGTTGTAAACTTGTGTTCATTCCATAAACAAATTGGTCTCGGTGGGGAAAAGGTAGTCCACCATGATGAATACCTTTTACCTCTTAAGAGTCTAATGAAATGTAAATTGCTGCAGAGGAAGAAGATCGTATTATAGTTGCAGCCCATGCAATGCATGGAAACAAATGGGCAGCAATAGCTAGGCTTCTTCCAGGAAGAACAGATAATGCTATAAAAAATCACTGGAATTCCACACTTAAGCGTAGGTGCTTGGATCTTGGAAGATACATGCCAGTGGGTGCTGGCATGGCGGAAGAAGGCAGGCTTGAGGCCCCTGACAAGATAAAGGCATCTTCTGAAGAAACCATGTCAGCAGGGGATATAAATTCATCGAATCCTACACAAATTAAAAATGTTGGGATGGATGATGGTATTAATCAGCATGAGGATAATCCTCCAAGAAACGATGGTGCTGAAGTGGGGAAACATCCTAGCCTGTGTCAACCAGTAACGCGTGTTAGTGCATTTAGTGTCTATAATCCTCCAAGCAGGCCAACAACTGGATCCGCATATTCGAGGATGCTCCCAATGCAGGGTCCTTTGATCCAATTGGCCAACGTTGAAGTAGGTGGAGCCTGCAAGCCATTTGAAGATGTCGGCTGTCGGCCCATGGTTCCGGTGCAATGTGGTCATGGCTGCTATTCTGCAAGTTGCCGGGGAAGCCGTCCTCATGGTTCACTGCTAGGTCCTGAGTTCAATGACTATTTGGAGCCGCCCTCCTTTCCTAGTCATGAACTGATCTCTATAGCTACAGATTTGAACAATATTGCATGGATCAAGAGTGGCCTAGATGCCAGAGTAACGGAGAATGCAGCATTTCAAAATGGCTTCTTTGAGGAGGGAGGGAGCAAGTTTGTGGGTGTGGTGCAAGATATGTTGTCAACGCAGATGTCTAGCCATCCATTTGCAATGCCTGCAGAGGTTTGATGGATGATTGCTGATTTCACTGTCTTTCTTCGTGGCTCGTTATGGCAGGGGCTTGAAAATTTCTCTCGAGTTTGTCCTTCCTCGTTGACACGAGGCGATGATAGTTTCCTTAAAAATACCCGGAGCAAGTTTTTTCATCCGAAACACACACACACACACAGATGGAAATTTTGATTCAGTAAAGAGAGCACCTTTTCCCCTTCTCAGCGTCGTGTCCCTATGCCTTCTAAATGTTACTTAATATAATAGCACTATAATCTGGACCACTACATAACATATATTCCCCTGAGAAATTCATTACTCAATCATCCATAAACTTGACACGAAATGAATCGACTTAGTAGGTTATCATCTTAGCGTTTGTTTAAATTAAGGATGAAAAATACTTTTCTAATATGATTTACTGTTTATGAGGTAAATATGTTAAATGAGTTTCATCTCAATTTAAACAAACATGTTTCTATAATACCATTATAAACATGCCTTTGATAAATTTGGCATGGTCGGTGGCGTACCGTGTGAATAGTGAATTAAAATGTATGCAATCCTTTGCTTCTCTCGGCGCCTTTAAAGAAGAGGGTACCTAGCTTGCCCCAATACTTTCAAAATTGAAGCCATTCATTTGCAAGTTCAGGGAAAAGAAAATAACCTTTTTTTTATCACGTTTGCAGCATCCAAATATGAAGGTCATACAAATATTTGGCCCATTTAGTAACACGGTAGAGAAGTGCTTTTACATAAATCAAGGTAAACGTGTGAGAAAATTATCTCATTTTACAGAAAAAAATCATTAAACGGTCTTTTGAAAAGTCCATAAACAGTCAAATAGAGCCATTAAATGCATGGCAACAAGAAATGTCCGGATACAATCATTGTCAAACGAAGTGAGATAACGATACACTCCGATTCAATGTGTATAATAAATCAACAGGCAACGGCATACATATTGTAAGATATGGACAAATGCTATTCATCTGAAACAATCAAATTATTTTCTCCCGCAGTAGAGTATGCAGTGGATTGAGCCCATTGCGAGTTTAGAGAGGGAGAGAAGAGATCACGCTACACTTTCTCTCCTCATGTCTATTATATGACAGGATGTGAGTGATTAAGTGATCCAGGGAACGACGAGAGGAGCCTTGTCGTTTCAGACACAGATTCGCCTTCTCCTTCAACTCCAAGGCTCTCGCCCTGATAACCTTCCCTTCATCCTCCACCATTATTCTCCTAATGGCCTTCTCCACCTCTTCTCTCTGAAACTCATTCCTTAATTGAATCCCAACCTTCCAAACATCACTTGCATATTTGGCGTTCACCTTTTGGTCTGCAAAAAACGGCACGCAAATCATGGGGACTCCATCGCATATGCTCTCCAAGGTTGAGTTCCAGCCATTGTGAGTCCAAAATGCTCCCACCGCCGGGTGACTCAACACCTGTCCCTGTGGGGCCCATTTCACCACGTGGCCTCTTCCTCCCAAACTCTCCATAAAGCCGTCCGGCAAGGGCTCCGGCCATTGAGAGGCCGGCACCAAGCCGGGTCGAAGCACCCACAGAAATGGCTGCTTGCTGTTGGCCAAACCCCAAGCCATCTCCACCAGCTGCCTCTGGGTGATGGCAGCAATGCTGCCGAAGCTCACATACACAACGGAGTTGGGTTCCCTTGCGTCTAACCAGGGGATGCAGCTCTCGTCTGGGCTCATCAAGGCGCTCGAAGAATGTGAGCCTAAGGTCGAGTGTTTGTGAAAAGGGCCGACTGGGTAGATGGGTATGGAAAGTTCATGCCTGAGTTTTTCCAATGCGGATGATTCCAACTCTTCAAATGTGTTCCAAATCACTCCCGACGACGACTTGAGTTCATCCGACATGCGACAAACAAATTCATAAAACGCCTCCGGATCTTTTGTCTCAATCTTCGGAAGGTCTTTCACTTTCAGTGGCGGAAGCTCTGCCACGGCCTCTTCCCCTCTACACTCTGAAAGCCCAAAACAAGCAAATTTGGAATAAGGAATCATTGCCACACAAACCATCCTCTCAATTTTAATTGCAATTTCAGAAACATCATCATACATTGGGTTTTGCCCGCTTTACTCAGTAGGTATTACTAGTGAATGAACTGAAGTCGTCTTTGAAAAATATTAGTGATAAATCACTCATATAGCAGTCATTTCGTGCTTGTTTGGGACCATTCACAACCCCTCTCACCTGCGGGTTTCTAAAAACACACTTTAGGCTTGTTTGATAAGTCCGGTGGAAGAACAGACACAAAATTTAAGATAAATATGTATGATAAGCGTAGAAATGATTTTTGGATGTCTAAACGAGCTTTCAAATCTTTTGTCAAATAAAATAAAAGAAGAACAATGAAACTATTAATGTCCTAGCTATTTCTTGTTTTCAGATGTTAAACTTCACTACACATCTATCAAGTCCAAGGGGTCAATAAACCTAAGCATCTAATCTAATAGCTGTAATTAAAAATACTATTCAGATATTTAAAAACAATATCCGTATATGTGATATCTTCGTTACTTCGTATGTTCAACATTCGTAAATAAAATTCATTCTTTTTCCAGCTGTTGAATCGATAGAGCCCCAATCTGGGAGCAGATAAAGATCATATGCAGCAGGTGTAAATCTGTTCAACCGAGAAAAGCGGAGGTTAACGTTAATTGGGAAAGAGAAAAGGAGGCAGGAGAATGAACGCACCTTGAATGGGAAGGTAACCTCTGCGTCTCAAAAGAGGGAACAGAGAGAATACCAGAAAGGAAGAGGTGCCGCCGGTACGCAAGACAAGGCGAGGGAGACGGAGAGAGTCACAAACGGATCGAGTGAAATGAAGGGCAGCGTCGGAGATTAAGCAAGCGATGGGGTCGAGAGAGGGATCGGATAACAGATGAGACAAGCAGCGAGTGAGAGGAAGTGCGCATCGGATGTTGATGAGGTTGGTGAGGTGAACAGGATCGGAAGTGGAGGCTTCGGATTCGGATAACTCATCGGAGAAGGGAACGAAGGTGAAGTGAGGATAGGCACAAGGGTTGGGGGAGTTGAAGAGGGTGTGACAGATGAAGATGGAGAAGCCATTGCAGTGGAGGATGTCTGCGAGCTCCAGTAACGGCGAGATGTGTCCCTGCAGTGGCGAAGGGATCAGAACCAAGGAAAGCCCTTTCCGCTCTCGCTCCATTTCTTTTCCTCAACGCTCGCTTCTTCCTTTTCCAGACAAAGTTAATAAATAAGGCCCACATACAAACCAGAGTCGGCTCCAATTTCTTCCTTTCCTCCTGCATTTTTTTCAACGTCCGTGACAAACTTGGATTTCTCTTGCGCTTCAATAATTTTGATTATAATTTCATTTCTTTTTGGCTTCGAATCTAATTTATATCTCTTCTATATTATTAAATTATACACTACACGTTACATGGAGCGGGCAAGAGGTTGGGAACCTCAACCCGATGACGGCCACATCTTTTTTTTTTTTTATACAGCTTCAAGAAGTTTTTAAAAAAATTTAGTTTCAAATAATGAACTTATTTAATGAATGGTCCCAATTTTAAAAATATTTATCAAGAGGTTCCATTAACAACATGAGGTGTTGTCAATACAGAGCATAATGTTGTCAATGCATAGGATCTCATGTTGTCAATGGGACCTTTTGATAAATATTTTTAAAATTGGGATCATTCATTAAATAAGTTCCTTATTTATGACCTCCCAATAAATTTCTCAAGTTTTATTCCTTTATAAATTATTACATGTAATAATAAATCTGATACATACGAAAAGTTAACTAGTAACGATGGGATAAAATGAAATGTTGGGTCAAGTGAGACAGACTTGGTTTCTTTAAAATAAATTATATTAGAAAAGCTATCATGAGTTGATAAATTATTATATTAAGAAATTATGACATTTAGCCGCCCTTGATCAAGTTACACTGTATCTGGTTTAATTTGACAAATTCTTTATGTCTTTTAATTTGTATATCATGTTTGTTAAGAAAAGCGATATAGAAATACTTTTACGCGAATCGAGATAAATATATTGATGAGATTATTTCATTTTGTTAAAAAACACTATTGAACGTACTTTTGAAGAGTAAATACGCTTTTCTAAACAAGCACATCATTTAACTTTTTAGAATGTTATTCCTTTCTACTATCTTCTAACTCTATCGTTCAATCCATTCATTCCTTTATCAATCCTCCAAACATGTCTGGACCCTCTGTACTTGTGGTTTTGAAGTTGTTAAAATGGCATTACAGGCCAGGATAAGCATAAGCTCAACAACAATCGGCCATGTAGAATAAAAGAATAACAATCATGATTGACAAAGATTCACAAGTGTAGCATGATAAATAAGGTTTTGCAGCAAAAATCTTTAGATAAATACAAACATTTATTTATGAATAAATGTGTAAATTTGGTAACTAATAAATGTGTAAATTTTGCAGCAAAAATGGATTTTGGACCGTTTAGCATAATCAGTTTATGTATGGGAGCCCATTTTGGAAAATGCATCCTCCCCCCAACGGCACGTTCAGGAGTAGGCAGCAAGGACGTATTCCGTTCAATGCAGCCGTACGCATCAGGAATCCATTCAGCCTTACGTTCCGTCGTGTTTTTGCTTTCCCTTTCTCTGATAACCCTCGTCGCATTCGTTCTTTGTAAACTTGTAAATATAAAATGCTTGAGCCCCTGGACGATGGACCTGGTGTATCGGCGGACATCGGATTCGGGAATCCGACCACCACGAATTTCGAGCTGATCAGCAAGAGTGTCGTCTGTGGCGTACTCTAGGAACAAATTATAATATTGGACGCAGTTTTCGAAGGCAGAATCACGACCAAAACACTTGATGATCTACGGACAGGGTCCAAGGCGTTGAAGGACGTAGTGTTCGTTCTCTAGAGAAGAAGAAGCGGAGACACGAGCGGACTTTACGACTGCAGGAGATAAGAGTTGAGCAGAAGTGTCTGGGAATGGTCAAGTGAAAGAAGGCACAGGTTCTGGTACCAAGAGACGCTCCTCAATGGATGTGTTCTGCTTTATATCACAGTGGGTTCAGGATGTGTTTTGCTTTGTGAGGAGGAAACAGAGGACCAGAATCGTGGTCATGGTCGACGGAGGGGAGTTTGTTTGTGCATGTGACGAAGAGAAAGGGGAAGGTCGTGGTTGAAGGAGATGGAGGGGGGTTATTTATTGGAGTGTTTGAAAAAGCGAAACGCACATTTAACAGTGTTTTCTGTAAAACGAGATAATCTCATTCACATATGTATCTCGACTTACATAAAATCACTCATCTACCATTTTTCAATGTATGTCATATAAATATTTTTTTTATCCTTCGATGTTATCATTTCATTTTTTTCTAATTTAATAAAAAAGTATAAAATACTTATATGTAGTAATGTTATTCATGTCTTTTTGAGTAATTTTTATCTGAAAGTCACTTTTCAAAATTTCAATCCAAATGTATTTTACGAAAAGTCATTCTGATCAACGGCTTATCCAAACGTAACTGCATTTTTACCAATAGTATATCCAAACATAAATTTTATTCATTCTTCTAAAAGTTATTTTCAAAAACCATTTCTCCTAACGGCCGTTTTCCCAACGGATTTCCCTTGCGTAAGTGTTTTCTCATATAGTTAACACATTTTACTATATGAAAAAAATATATTTTATATTTTCTAAACGTAGTAAAATAAGTAAAACACCTTACTGTGTCCATCACTTTCTCTAGTTCCCACTCACTACAGGTGGCAAGTGTCCCATGCTCTCTCTCTAATGGTTCACTCTGATTCATCTTCCTGGGCCATCGGAATGTCATTACCTCCAATCCCGCTGTCGTGCAACACTTTCTCAAGACCCGTTTCCCAGTTTATCTTAAAGCTGGATGTGAAGGCGTTATTAGAGATCATTGGCGTTCCTGGGTGTTAGGCTTTACCAAGGAATTGGGCCAATGCGATTCATTTGAGGATGAGGAATGGGCGGTTTATGAAGGACTCCGGTTAGCCTATGAATATGGTTTTAAGAAAGTGGTTACAGAGTCCGATGCTAAGGTGCTGATGGACTTGTTACAAGCAGAACAAAGCATTGCCAATATCAGCATGGTGTGCGTTGAAATCAGGAGGTTTATGGAGAAGGAGTGGTCTGTTCTCATTCGTCATGTGCAGAGGGAGCAAAATAATCTAGCAGACGCACTTGCAAAGGAGGCCATTTCCACAACTGTGATCTACAAGTCTTGCCCGCCTTGCCTATAGTGTAACCTCTTAGTTTTGAGCCTTGAGCTCTCTTTAGTATAAAAAAAGGGCCATGCCTTCCGCAAAAACACTCAAGGACTTTCTAAACAGCGGAAAATTCTACACAGACGGCGACAACCTGAAATTCCAAAGGCAAGGCAAGCCATGAATTCAACACCAGGTCTCTATGTAAATATGTCGGGAACGTCGTGGAGACAGAGCTCAACGATCGCCTCATTCCCATTCTCACTGCTGCGGCGGCGGCCCAAAACCAAGTCCTTGATTTCCAAGACATCCTCCAACGATTCGCATTCGACAACATTTGCAAGATCGCTTTCGGGTTCAATACGGAGTACCTATCTCCGTCATTGGGTCAGAGCGAGTTTGCCAAAGCTTTCGACGACGCCACCAAGATCAGCAGCAAAAGGTTCAGTAGCTACGCGCTTCCCGTGATCTGGAAAATACAGAAGCATCTCAACATCGAATCCGAAAGAAGACTGCAACAGGAAATTTACCAAGCATGGGACACTTGCCACCTGTAGTGAGTGGGACCCAGAGCTCAGAGAAAGTGATGGTTTGAAGTATTTAACGGATTTGCTTCAAAAAGTAAAATGTAGTGAGTCCGTCTATCAAATTTACACCTTTACCCATTATTAATTTATTTATTTCAGGAAGAGTGAAGATGGCGTTTCCTTAAGCAACATTACAGTTTCTGAGAAAGAATACAAGCTTTACAGAACATGAGAACGAATCATTTGTTGCCAAAAGTGTTGAGTGTAAATCTTTTCTTTTTTGCTACAATGTTGAGTGTAAATCTTGCCTACCTATATCATTGCATAACATGGGGGCGTCGCAAGCCCACTTCGTCTTCCACCCGAACTGCTCCATCTGAGGGGACGTCGCAAGCCCAACAAGGCATGAACGGGTTGGCACAAAATGGGGACCCAACACGAACCCGACAAGCGCCTACCATTCCCTACTCTGGTTTGTCGTCCACGCCAGCTCCCCCTATCCTCTCATCGCCGTCAGCCGCGCCGTCGCCACAGCCCTTCGACGAAATCGAACAGCAGCGGCGTGACAAAGGGCTATGCTTCCGGTGCGGCGCTCATTTCAAACCTGGCCACCGATGCTCAGGTTCCTTTTCGCTGCTGGAAGTCACCGAGAAAGGCGACCCTATTCCCGCTTCGATCAACCCTGTGGCAGAAGCACCAACCCATTTTTCACGTTGGGGACAAGGTGGCTTTGAAGGGAGGGAGTAATGATACAACTCCTCAACCATAGCACATAGTGTAAACAGAGGAGCGGTTAAGTCAAGTCAGTTTGGATTATTGAGTCTGTTTTAATTTAATTAATTAGTATTATTATTGAGTTGTGTTAGTAAGAAAGTAGGAGATCATGGGTCAGTTATGGGCAGTTATCCTAAAATGGAGAAGAGTTAGTTGTCTTCTATTCCTATAAATTCCTTAGCCTATTGTAATCCCAGTCATGATTAATGAAGAATATTGTTTCTAACTATTGGAGATCCTCCTCCCTGACTTTTATTTTTTCATTAAGTGAGATTCTTACTTAATAGAAAGAGTAAAAGAGATTAGTAAGCTACCTAGATTCTAGTTACTTACCACTGTACCTCAATTTGTTGTGGTCAACTAATGCAATAGAAATATATTTCCCAGACAATATTAGACTAGAAATCTCTTCTCCACTAAGTGATCTATACTGTAAAAGATGAAATGTTTTGTTAAAGAAAAAAATTATTAACAAATACATATTCATGAAGCTCGAGATCAATACCATAATTTGTGCGATTAATTGATGCTTGTCTTTTTTTTTTGACCTGAATATTAATTGATGCTTGTCGGATTTAAGTTAGTTTCCTCTTTTAATTTTCCGTTACTTAAGCCATATCTTGCATCTTGGGATGTTTCTAGATAGTGGTTTCTTTGCTCATTAATTCTAGAAAGGATTCAGTATTGAATATGCAAAAGATAACAGTGGTGCAATTATCATTCCTCAGCAATAATATATATACAGCACAGTATGAGGGGACCACATACAGTAACCACCAGCATGACTAATATACAGCATGGCAAGAGTGAAACAAACCAGTAACAGAATAACAAGGCAGTGCATATCACGCCACACACTCAGTACACAATAATCTAATATATTAACCATATATTAATTATATTTTCTAACACCTCCCCTCAAACGAGAGGGTGTAGCACACAGCCCGAGTTTGTTTCTGAAGTTGATAAATTTGGTGTGAGGCAAAGCTTTGGTGAGACAATCCGCTGGCTGGAGATGAGAAGGAAGATAACGAACAGCAATGAAGTGATGAAGAATCAGATCCCGAATGAAGTGCACATCAATCTCTATATGTTTGCTTCGTGTATGCTGTACCGGATTTGTTGCTAAGGCTTTAGCACTCATGTTGTCACACCATATGGTGAAGGGCTGATGAATTTTGAGACCAAGCTCTGACAGTAAGGAAAATAGCCATTTCAGCTCTGCAGCTCCATCAGC
>JANTPZ010010076.1:0-10899 GCA_025593235.1 Vachellia pachyceras | reverse complement strand
TTTATCTTGCCCGTGATAAAGTAATTACAAAATATAATAAAATAGCACGCAGCGGTGAGCACCTCATGCCCTCATCCCAACCGGCCGTGCTCATGAACGTGGTTAAACACAAACTATCGCCTTCTTCATCTTCAATTCTTGTACTTCGAAAGTTTCTCTGATATCTTTCTCTATCACCTTGTTGGCAATTTCTTTTTCCAAGCTTCCATTTGATTCTGTAAATGTGACTCATTAGTCGTTATCCCTTTTGGGTTCTACAAAACAAAACCCCCCTCAATCGACCCTTCATTGCCAGCCGTCAATCAGCCTCCCTGAATTTTGTTGCTCGCAGAGATGATTCAATTACTTTTCATCGCAATATTCTCGGAGGCGGTGACAATAATGTTGCTTCTTTTCAAAAACCCCCTCAGGAAGCTGGTGATCATGAGCTTGGATCAGGTCAAGCGCGGTCGTGGACCCTTGATGATGAAGACCCTTGGTGGGACCGTTCTTGTGATGCTGTTGTTTACTGCCTACAGCTTTCTGAAGGTTCAGAAACGAAGGATTGAGGACGGTGCTGTCAATCACACCGATCAGGTTCTTATCGCTAAGCACCTTCTTGAAGCTACTCTTATGGGTATTTCTTCCTTGATTTCTTATGTTCAATTTATCCTAAATCATTCTTAAAACACGGTGTTAATATCAATATGATGCTCGAAATGACTTATGCCACTGTACTTTCCAGAAGCATGGTTTTGTTTGAACCCATATAATTCTTGTATTGATCATTTTTAGTACATTTGGAAGGATGAAACTTGAAAAATAAAATCATAGTTTGTGATGATGGTACAAATAATCTTTAAGGTATTAGATTGATATTGACTGTCATTAAAATGGGGTTTATGGAGTAGCAGACATTGAGTGAAATGTGAGGCTTGAGGGTGTAATATGATTTATTTCTAACATCTTGTGCATTTGCTTCATAATTGGTGGACTCGATACCTAGACCTATCTTATTTAGGAAACCGATATTTTAGTCAAGAATTTTCATGAAAGACTCTTAATATTACAAAAACAAGCCATAACAGTTAGTTTCATAAAATTGAAAGTTAATGGCTGCTCTAGCCGTTCAGCAGTTTATATGCAAATGTTTAGAGCCCAATTTCAACCATGATGACTTTAGAATAAACTTGAAACATCAAAATTGTACCTCCCAGTCCTAGTTTTCTAATACATGTTTTCTAATACAGTTTATGTGCAAATGCTTAGAGCTCAATTTCAACCATGATGACTTTAGAATAAACTTGAAACATCAAAATTGTATCTCCCAGTCCTAGTTTTCTAATACACGTTAAATCATTGCTATTGGGCTTGAGACAAGTTGTGCTCAAAATACTTTTGGGTGTCAAAATTGTCCAGGCACTATTCATATCCTTCAATCTTCAAATGCTTCAATTCCATCTTCCTAAGACCCTGTAAACGTATTGTAACTCGCATAAGGGCATAATATCTGCGCATGTTTAACGCAATCAGACCAAGATTCACATACTTCCACATTTTATTATCCTAAGTCCCAGCACACATATTTTCCTTTATTTTCCAAGTTAATTCACTACAAAATCCATCAAGAAATCCGTGGAAAACTGTGCATAAAGGCATGAATATCTGATAATTAACATATTCATTTAAGCCAAAATGCTAATTTTAGTTTCAGATCCCGTTGTTTCTTAGTAACTGATTGTTTAGATAAATTCTTGTTGGCATTTATTACCATAGTATTTCCGAAAAATTCTTGTTGCCATTTGAGTATCATTTCTTTTTGGCCTTTTATTTGCAGGTGCTGTCCTTTTTCATGCAGTTATGGTAGACAGACTACATCAATACATCAAAGAAGTCCAAATCCAAAGAAAGAGTATGGAAGCTATGAAGAAAGAATCCCAAGAGTTGAAGAAAGAAGCCCAAGAATTTAAAGCTCAAAAGGCTCAAGAAATCAAGGCCTTGGAAAAAGAAAAGGCCAGATTGGGAGCAGAACTAGAAGGGCTGGAGTTTGAACTTCAGGCAAATATTAAAAGTATAAATGTTACAAAAGTCAATGCTGTTGCTCTAAGGAAACAATCTGAGGGATTCCTTCTTGAATACGATCGCTTGCTCAAGGAAAAACAAGAGCTGCGTAGCCAACTGCAATCCTTGGACTATGAAAAAATGTCACGCTCAGCTAGTAAGAAGAATATGTAAGAAACATTTCAGGCAAGAATGGCCTCTCCATGCATGTTATTATGAAGGTGGTTTGCCAAATTGCCTGCTACAAATCCTTGTAAAGATGTTCCTTGAGAAATAGGTTTTCAAATTTTAGCTTCATCAATGAGGTAGAGAGAATTTGGATTAAATTTGTCCTGGTAAATTGTGTGTTTTTTTTCAATTGATAAGATAAAATATAGTGCTGTCTTGTACTGTATAGTTGATATTTGGCCGGATGTATGTGTGATTTAATTACCTATGCTTCACCACTTCGTATTGAAGGAGGGAAGTGACTAGAAATAGTGCATGGTGGCATAAATGTTATGCTAAAGATCAAACCTGGATTCTCTGAACTAATGAGAAAGGGAAGAGCAATAGGTCTCAGCTCTGCCCATGAGTCCCATAGAGTTGGGGTCCACCTTGCTCTCTCTATCTTTCTCATCATTCCAAAGGGAAGTACTTCGAGGGATAGATTTTCCACTTAAACTCATTCTGTATTTCTCACTGTCCCTTTTTGTTGGGCTCCCCTCTTAGGACTTAGGAGGGTGCTCTCTTCCCGACAGTTCTACTTTTTGTGTTAAACAGATATAGCCATCTTAATCTTTTTATCATTTGATTAAAGATAAGTTTAAATACTCGCTTTGATTTCTTTTTTGGTAGCTGAAGTATGCATTAATCTTAGTAAAGTGATTGAAAGTTGGAAGTCAACTAATGTACCTGAGCTAGCTTGTAACTCTCTTGCATTGGTCCACTTCCTTTTATTTTCCTAACAACGAGAAGAAGAAAATTACAGCTTAATATAGGTCAAGTTGAAACTTATGATGTTACTCCCTTTTTTCTTTTCAACGTTATTTCATTTTCATGCTTCTTAATTATTATTTTGCTCTTTTTAATTTTTTATGAGTGAGAAGAAGATTAAGCTTCAGATCTTACTTTTTATTATTATTAGCAACAGACAATTGAAACATTTCTATTTGGCAGCCTCTCATTTTTTAGTGCAGTGATCAGCATCAAACCTATGAAAACCAACACCGATAGCGCATATATTGCCGACATTAATCCAGAAGCTGTGCTACCCTTTACCTCAATAGCATATTCAACAGAGGCTAGACCAATGAAGGTTAAAGGGAATGAGTAAACCCACCATGTAACAGTGAACCTTCTCATTGATTTCTTGAAGAGAGCTGGCCTGCAAGCCTGTTTTCAAACAGAGATTACCATGTTACAATGCAAGATGAAGAATAAACAAACCATCTTCAATTCAAAGGTGGAATTTGAATAAGCTGGGAACAAAGACAGAAAAAATAACATCTTCGATGGGGTGTCTAAAAACCCTGAGATGGATTTCCAAGCTAGACTTGCCATGTTGGAGCCGCAAAGACAGAAAATAAGTTGGCCTCAGCACTGCAGGAAACAGGTTGCTACTGGTTAGATGCTGATAAAGCGTTACAAATAGAATCAGATAATGTGTAAATCCAAGTGAGAACATTGAGATCGCACTCTCTTTCCAACCCATCTCTGACATGACTTGAGCAGCAACTAAGTTTCCTATCACTGATATCTGGCTTACCGGGTTTGCTATCACCTATAGAAACCGCTCATCAGTCGTAAGCCATTGTCCATAGAGTTTCACGCCCAGCACCAATATTGGAACTGAAAGTGCCCAGCATAGAACTTAATAGAAAAACCATGGAACAGTCATAGGCGCTGACTGAAGAATGAGAAGCCAACAAATCCAAGGACCATGCATGTAGTTCCCTTCTATGTGATTTAAGAACTCAGTCTTCACCGGATCGAAGTGAAAGGAGCACCTGAGAATGTAAAGAAGAGATAGAGATGCTGCAATGAATAGAGAGAGACCCCATAGCAGGAGAAAAGCAACGGAAGCCAGTACATGAAATGCAAGCCAGAGAGCTCGAGAGTCCGTCCATCTTTTGTTCACTCAGACTCTTCCATAATAAAGCTTGTGCACCAAGGGAAATGCATATGGAGAAGTAGCCTGCGTGAAGTTGAGTTAAGATTCTTGACTTTGATGGCTTGCACTTATCACAATCTGAACTAAAGGTTTGATTGCAATGTCACCCATTATTTGATTTATAGTGTAACAGTAGAGGTTTTGTCTATAAGATGAACTGCGTATCTTATTTGTCACTGCAGGGTATATATACATATCCAAAGTAGAGGATTGATGGAGCATCTTTAGGTGCGAGAAAAATTGATTTAGGAGGTGGCTAGAACTCTTTCAACGACACGTAAAAAGATATCAAGTTGGTCCATGCTACTAAAGAAAATTATTGTGCTTATCTGTCAGTGTCGCTGTCCCCTCCCACGTAGGATTAGCATCATAAAAGATAATACCCATTCAGAAATCCCATCGAGGTGTGAAGCTATAAATGGATCCTGAGAACTTTTAGTGACAATAACATTGAAGCAGTTATTCCCCATTGTCAATTTCAGCCAACATAAAGAACGATGGATTTATACCATTTGATGCAAGAAACTTGTGAAATGACTCAGAACAAGACAGTGGAGAGGAAGTCAATCTTGGACTCTTTCATGCTTTGCATCATTACCTCGTATTACCTCAGATATACTTCAACTTTGGAATCTAAATTCTGTGTTAGCATGCTATAGATTTCACTTAATACACAAGTCACATTTGAGACTGTCACTTCATTCACCTTGAACCCCTCTTCCATATGACATGGCTTCCACTATTGTATAATATGAGCTTCGCTGATCCATTCTCTACCTTGAAGTACTTCAGTCACCTGTACTAGAACAAGCCAAAAAGGATAGTACCCTCCATTGAGTGTGCAAGAACTTTCCACATGCAGAGGCCAGAAATTGCTGATGATCATTATGATATCTTTTTCTGATTTTCCTAACTTACTCAGGTTTCTGGTTGTGGATTCCGCTTCAGAAGTTAAAATGATCATATCTGATCTTTCATGTCCTTCGGTGGCTGCTAATTAGTTGTCTTACCATCTAATTCACTGATTTCCAAAAGTCCAAAACTGACATCACTTTTAAACAACTCTCAAGTATTCTGTCAAACTCACTATTTGGGGCCTTCTCACAGGCGTATAGGCAATGTCATTATTTAAAAATGAAAAAATTACTTAGAATACTTGCAAAAAAACATCTTTAGAGATGAAGTCTCATACACAAGTGTAGTTCAATTAAAATTTTGTTCATAAAATGATTGACAAAGGTTAGCAGATTCAAATCTTTTTATCAATATAAAGACATTGTTAGTTGATTATTTGTAAATACTTTTACAAACACTTTAAGTTTGGAGGTATGTTTAAACGCTAGTAAGCTTTGGATGCTCGACTCATCTTTTTTTCCCCATCAAACAGGAAAATATTCATACAATGCTTTTAATCTAATCACACCTTTCCTTTTAAACAGAATTAGCTACACTCATGATAAACCAATCACTCATAAGGGAAATGTATTGCATCCATTATAAAAGTTGAGGTTAAGCAGGTTAGGTGATGATATTAGAAATGACTCAGAAATCAAATATCAAATGTGTTCATTGAATTAATTTTAAAAGCTGAATTAACTGCCTTATAATATTTTGTTTTAAAAGAATAGAATTTATAGATCTTAAAAAATTACAAAAAGCATCTTATTTAAATTACGTATCATAAAAATTATAAATTTTAATTAACTTCAAAAATCGTTTCAATCCCATAGATCTACATCTTGCTTTAGGAAAACGTATGAAAAAGAGTTTCCAAATAACACAAGGTTAGATGTAATTTAAATACTTTCAATAGACCTTATCTAGAATGAGAAGAGACGTAAACTTATAATAACATATGGGACTCCGAGATTAAAACTAAGACCATTGTTATATGTTTTTATCCTTCTGTTTAACCTCACAAACTTGAATATATATCTCACATGAAGTTATTTCTATTACAGGGTTAAATGTGTTATAGTTTCTCGTGAATCAAACAAAACAAGTCACCCCTGCATGTGACTCTACAAAGAGAGCCTAGTTTTCCAAAGTCATCATCATCATAAAAATATATATATATATATATATCTGTGTGTGTCCCCTCAAAATTTGACCTTCTTGGCTATTATGATTTATGTTGCCCACATGTGAAACTATTATAACCCATAATGCCTCCATTGGCAAATCATGAACAATTATTTCCTTATTTTGAGATTCAATTTTCCTCTTCGGAACAATAATTCTTACACATGGCCGATCATAATAATAACCTAACAACAATCCTTTGTTACGACCATTAAGCTTACAATTAACCTTATACAGACTCAACCCAACGGTAATTACCGTTTTGGGTTCATAACAATGCACCAAACTTCCCCCATTTCCAAGGTCAACATTGTAATTCTTTACTGTCTCATTGTTATTTCTCACTGTGATCCACTCTTCTTCCCATTTCCGGTCGGGTTCATTGCCATTAAACGACGTCGTAGCTTCTGTGCACAACCTACGAATCCTGTCTCTGCCAGAATTCCGGGAACGAACACGGGTCGGATTGTGGGTGGTCTCCGACTCCCACGAATCCCAGATGGATCCATCCATTACGCCCGTTGGAGTATCCGGCTTCCAGCTTCCAAATTCTTTCATGGACGAAATCGATTCTTCAACAAACTCGTGTCTTAGGAGTTCGCCCACGGACCACCGTTCATTCGGGTCTCTCTTCAGACACTTGTTCACAAAGTCCCTCCCTTGATCCGACATGAACCGGGGTATCTCCGGCACATCACTCGAGAACCCGATTCGATATACAGCACTTACCGGGTCAGATGCGTCCGGCCATGGAGGCCGCCCGGTGATAATCTCCAATACAGTACACCCCAGAGACCACACGTCGGCGGCGAACCCCTGTTGCTCCCCGCGCGCCACCTCCGGCGCCATGAACATTGGTGTGCCAGCAACCACTCCGCCGGAACCCGCCGCCTCAGAGACCCTCCGAGCACAACCCAAGTCTGCAATTTTAGCCCCTTCCTCCGTCACCAAAACATTCTTACCTTTAATATCACAATGCACAGTGCCATTAGAATGAAGATGGTCCAACCCCAGCAGGATGTGGCGCGCATAGGTTCGAACCACCGCCTCTTCCAGCCCCTCTCGCCGGCAAGCCATGTCGGCGAGCGCACCATAAGGTGCATACTCCATGATCAGATTGTACCATTGTACATTACTCTCTAATGTAACGTCATAACCTTGGTATGCCACTATGTGAGGAGATTTCAATGTGGACAGAATTCTCTGCTCCCTCTGAAGCAACTCCGATCGGTTGAGCTCAGCCGACTTGACAGCGAACAAGCGACCGGACCGATGATCATGGGCGATGGAGACAGTAGCCGTGGCTCCCCGGCCGACGGTGGGACCTCTAGACCAGTCCATAAAAGAGAGCTCTATAGCTTGGAGTTGGGAGCTCTAAAAAAGGTTTGAAATGAGAAGGTAGGTTGGTTTGTTAGGAACTACCATTGTGCATTGCCTATCTATATATATATATGCAAAGGTTAAATAAAGTTTGGTTTGGCATGGTTGTCTTGAAGCAAAGTGATGGGTGTAACATAAAGTTGTGCGATTTAAGATTCTAGAGTCTTTAGTTTTTGGTTGTGTTCACATCTTCTCACACAACTGTTCTGGGAGAGATCCACGTGTCAAAAGTAGTGTGTGGGGCTAGCAACTTTTTTTGGTTTATTAGCCGGCTGTGCACATTGATTAACAAGTGAGTGAAATGAATGCATGCGCAAGGCAATCCAATTCAAAAATTAAAAGGATGTATTTTTTTCTTTTCAACGTTACGAGACGCGCCAAGTTAATTTAAAGCATCATTGAAAAGCTAATAAAAATACGTTTTGACTCGTTTAAATTATATGTGAAGATTGATTGATTAAATGTTGTGCTAATGAAGCCTTCAATTTTTAATGTTGACTTTGTGGGTATAAAAATAGAGGAGATGGTGCACATGGAGGCATGTGCTGATGCGTGGGTTGGTGATCACGGGCTGATAATAAGGAGTGCCAGCTACATGCAATGCACTACAAGATTTAATTGGTCTATTTGGGAACACGGTAGAGAAGTACTTTTACGTAAGTTGAGGTAAATATATGAAGGAGATTATCTCGTTTTACGGAAAAACATTGTTGAACATGCGTTTTGTCTCCCATAATCATTCCCCAACAGAACCAATGGCTTGACTTGTGGGGTACTAATAAATAGGCACTTGTGAATGTGATGGCAATAATATAAGGGGGGGATGGTTGTGATGGTGTTAGTAAGGGAAAGCGATGAATGTAGATGATTGATTAATAGTAGTAGTAGAGAGAGAAAGGAGGGAAAAGAGGGAGGATTCAATTCACTGGGGAATTATTTATGATTTGAGTTGAGAGGTAGGAGTACAGAATTAGGCAGGAGTGAGTGATTGTGAAGTAGCAGGACTTGGGGTATGTTTGACTTTTGACTGCCTAGTCACTTGGGTCCAACATGGATAGAATTCAATGTACTTACTTGCACAAAAACATGTCCATTTGTGACTACGAGGTTTGGTTGGTTCAATGATGGATGCGCATATACTGTTTTTATCCACTTTTGTAGTGCCACCTCCTTAACAATAAAGAAATAGTAGAAGGAATGGTCTTTTAAGCTGTACAGAGAAAGTTTTCGAGGCAAATTCATTTTTTAACGATGCACATAAGTTAAAACAAAACCATTTCGAAATTCATAAAATCATCTTAGAAACTGTATCTCATTTCTTTAAAAAATGAGTTAAACAAATACATGTAGTCAACATAGCAAATGGTGTTGTTAATACAAGGACCTTATGTTGTTAATGAGAAATCTCATGGGACAATTCTTTAAATTTTTTGTTTATTTGGGACCTGAGACTAAATCTTCTTTTTTTTTTTGTAGATTAATTAATAAGTGAATAAGGGAAGGCAGGGATGGAAGTGGGTGTGGGCCTGTGACGATGAGCGCAAAGGAGCGTGTGACAGTTGGAGCAAAGTTGGAGCAAGCAAAGCCAAGTAGCCAACCAACCACTTAACCCCTTTCCCATTAATTGCCCCTCCCCATACTCTCTTCTTCACTCATTTCAATTAACTAACATTGAAATGAGTTACGGATTTTAAAATGATTTTACATATTTTTAAAATATTTTTTTATGAATTTTAAAATGATTTTACGTATTTTTAAAATGTTTTTTATAGATTTTAAAATGCCTTTTATCTTAACTTATATATCCGTTGGAAAAATGGGATTCCCAAACAAACTTTTTTTAAATATTGAAAGAATTGGGGATAAATCTCCCATTAAAAATTTAGAATGAGATTTTTCATATATATATATAATTGAGTTTTCACAATATGCAACTGAATTTCCATATCATGTTCAACTGAGCAGGTCTCATTCTCTAATTAATTCCTCAATATGTGATTTATCTCAATTATCCCTTAAATATTTATACTTTTTTTATTTTTTAATTTCACTCTGTCAGCTGTACTTGTAAAGTGTGTGTTTGAGAATACTTTGGGATAATGATTTTACACAGGTCGAGATAAGTATGTGAGGAGAATTTCATCTCAGTTTGCACAAATCGATTTCCAACATAATTGTCAAACATGTCTGTTCTATGAATATCGTTAGTCTTGTTCAAAGAGTAAAGTTAAATAATTTAGTTAGAATAAAAGCATATAAATACTAAAATTAAAAAGTAAAAAATATGAATACCTTTTCTCCTCCCAGCTTATTGAGTGTTGCAATAACCCTGTTTGGCAATACGTTCGGGAGTCCAAAAACTTGTTCAACAGTGTTTTCTTGTAAAACGAGATAATTTCTTTCATATATTTACCTCAACTTATGTAAAAGCACTTCTTCACCACATTCCTAAACGGGTCCAGCGTGATGTTGAGAATTGACTCCAAAGAAAATGGCATCACGTGCCGCCCACAATCCCCAAGTGCCTTATCAATTCCTTCTCTTTTTTCTTTCCTCTCGTGACCAAGCAATTATTCATGAACCAATAAAAACATGCACGTCGTCGTGGATTAATTTAACCTCTTTCAAATTCAAATAATAACAGCTACTACTACTACTAATAAGCAAGCGTGCTTTAACATGCAAGCAAATGCAGAATCCACTTTTTTAAGGGGAGGGGGAGAAAAGAAGAAATTGGCTTTGGCTCCGTTCGACAAAGCTTTTTAGCAGCCTAAAAGCACGTTTAACAATATTTTTTCGCAAAATAAGATAATCTCCTCCACATATTTACCTCGGCTTGTGTAAAAGTACTTTTCTACCTTTTTTCCAAACGGACCCAATTTTTATGTACTATCATCATCGTTGGCCATCTGATTGATTAAACACGACCTTTGCTTTCCCTTTGGATCACTTATCCGGCAAGCTTATGAGCTATTCTTCAACATTTCATCGCCTCATCCGAAACAAGTAATGCAGTAACTCCATACTTCCCAATCTTTAATTTCTATTATATATATACTCCTGTTATCAGATATTTTCCAGAGGAATTGAGTAATCAATATCGTACAAGTCATCAAGTGGGGAATTAATTACACCCTCCTAAAATTACTATTCTTGTTTAAAATTTGATATGGTTTTTCCTTTTTCAATTCGTGATTTTAAATATAGCTGATCTTGAAAATTCATCTTATTTTTACGAGGTGGCT
>JANTPZ010010073.1:0-10460 GCA_025593235.1 Vachellia pachyceras | reverse complement strand
AAGTTAGGGAATCTGTCAAGAAAGTAGGGATAAAGGAAGCTGGAAAAAGCTGGATTGAAATTGCAAGTTGAAAAGCTTGATTTGTGTATGGCATGGTTGGGTGGATTAACTCTTGTTAGTAAAACGACATCTTTGGGACGAGTCATTGAACTGTCTGACTCCTAACGACTGAGCACTATCCAAACTGAAAAAGAAAGACCTTTAAGTGTTTGATGGCTGCATTCATTCAATGAGAAGCATGGGAACACCACATTCATATGAAATGTGGATGGAAGATGCTGTAGCTCAAAAGCACCTCATTTGGCTGCAGAAAATTTCCTCTTTAGAGGGGAATTTTCACGATACAAGGAGATCTGGCTTTGGTGAATGGATTTTGAGCCACGGCAAGCATATCAGATTGTGAACTTGAAAGAAGGCTGGTGACATTATGAAACAGAGAAAGAGAGGAGGACAAAGATGGTGCTTTGTTAGGGTTTTACATTTTTGGTCTTGATAGCTTATCAACCACCTTGGGATGCTCAAGTCTTGAAGGTATGTAACACCTCCTACGCATTTTTACTCTTCATTCCATGAGATTTCTTGGTTAAGGTTGAAGGATTGTATGGTTAGATGTCAACGATGCAAACTGATGCAATTAAAAAAGATTCAAAATTAGGTGCATTCAAAAAAGTCACCCCACTATAATCAAAAGTCTGCTCAAAGAAGATATGATGTTCATGCAGGCAATATCAGAGCTGTGAGCAATCTTTTGGCTTAAAGGAAACAAGATTCTTGTGAAGATCATAACCAACCAAGAAATTGATCTGAGCATAGGTCCCTCAGGCAGCTCTTAAAGATGAACTAGGAAGAAAAGCAAAGCAAGCTGCTACATCAGAAACCATAATAAAGGTATTTAGTGGACCTAACACCACATCAGCACCTCTAAAATGGAAAGTAATGGGGGGACCTTTTATATCCTCAACACTTGTTACTGAGTAGCACAGTCGCTGTTCCTTGTTTGGCCCATCAACTCGTTCAAATTCAACGTCAACCTCTGGTGATACCTGTGCTTCCAATTTGTAATAATAATAATCTTGTGGCAGTACAGTAAATGCTGTCCCAGAATCAATGATTATGTTGCCCTTCGATACTGCCTTTGTGTTTGACATTGAATTGCTAGATGAAATACTAAACCCTATTAGTCTATCTCTGTTAATATGATCAGCATGTAACTGTGTGTGTGCAATTTTAAGTGAATGGGATTGAATCATCACCTGCAATAAAGCTTAGTCTTTTGTCTCCCACACTTATTCCTTCCAATGTAAGGTGATATTTATGGTCTGTTTGTTGCCAATCAAAGGGAGTGGAGACAGTATCAACACCAGAAACAGCAGCATTTTCACCAAAACTCAATTTACCAGTTTTATCAGAGTATTGGCACAAAACAGTATGAGAATTTGCCTTTAGCATAATAGCCTATTTGTGAAATTAACGACAGCGATCATCTTCCTAGGCCAACAATTCCAGTTGTTTTGGAAGAAGGGAAATCACTATTGTTACACCCACAACCAAACACAGTCTTAGGGCTTGTTTGGGAACCAGGTTTAAAACCTAGGTTTCACAGATTCCGAGGTAAAATTTTGGTTTTGAAAAGTGATTTATGTTTAGGAAGTTATAGCTTTTACGGATTCCGAGGCAAAAAAGTGGGTAGGAAAGAGGGAAGTAAGAAAGAGAAAGAAAGAAAAAGTAGGAAAGAGAAAAGAGGAAAAAGTAGAAAAGAGAAAGTAGGAAATTGAAAACCTAGGTTTCAAACTGAGGTTTTGTAACCTAGGTTTTGAAACCTAGGTTCCAAACAAGCCCTTAGGAACTTTCACTTTTTTGTTGCCGGCGCCCAAACTAGTCCCAAGTGTTAGTGTGTCTTGTGCGATATTTCCCTTTGAAAATGAGCCATCTCTATAACATATTTCATATCCGCAGCTATAAGATTTGTCACATGAAATATCAGCCACAGCAAGCCAAATAGTAGTACGACATAGACTGGTTTTGCAACCTACGGGTATGTGAGTCCAAGAATTGGATTGATTGAATAAAGAAGCTTCTTCATTGAAACATTGGTCACGAGGTGTGCATTGTAGCAAAATAAGGCTACTTCGTGTGTTTACAATGCCTAATGCATGTCTCTGGTGTGCCCAAGGAATACTCCATGAGATATTCTCCATCTGAAGGTAGTACTTCTGATTCAGGATTGTCATCAAGGGATTTAGATCTTGATTTAGATTTTGGGAAGAGACGGTTTGCTCGTTGGATGGACCGGCACAAAGCATTGTTTACTATCTGCAATGGCAATATCTGCGTGGAGTTACCGGAAGTGGGGATTTTGGAGAGTCACAATGTATGAGTTCTACAGTGAAGCCATGCTTTGTAGCTTCAATGAGAGATAAGACTGAATCGAAATGCACAAAAGTGATTGCGAAAGCGAGGGTAAAATATGGTTTAGTAGCAGCAATTGCCATGTTGGGAGGTGTTATTGGAGCGATAACACTCCATGAGTGTTCTGCTTATATATAATTAGACTAGAAGTGGGTTCCATGCATGTTCATGGCTGATAAATAATGTTCTGTGTAGTTTTTATATTTTATATTGATATTGGTGATAATAATCACAGATTTAAATTGGTCGGAATGTATTCAATTTTATCATTGAATTTATGATGTTTAATTGCTTATTCCAAAATCAGATTGCAGTGCGCACTACAAACAAGTTAATAAACATGGTTTTTCTTCGTTGCCTTCTTGTCATCACCTCTCTATATTCAATACTATCTCCGATTGTTAATATAAAATCTAGATTGTAGTAAGCACTACAAACAAGTGGGAGCGGATTATGTTGAAGAAAAACAAACACAAAGCTTCATTTTCATCTCCCGCTAATATATATGCCTTGATGTGAACGTTCTTCATTCATTAGCAAAGTGTTCACTTCTTTTTCACCAGGTTGATGATGGAAAAACCAGCAAGCCTAGTCCTTGACACAAGAAGCGGGCTCAATGACCTGCCATTTTGAAAAGGTTGGAAGATCTGCCAAAGAAGGTCATAGCCTCGTATATCGATTCCCATGGTTTGATCCCTCCCCATAAATCACGATGTGTTTGGATTGATTTGTGACCGCTTTTACACGTGAAAGGGCTACCACCCTCTAAGCCTATAAGTCTTCCTTAACAAGTACCATGAGTGAAAGGTGAAAAGAATCCTATTTAGGTAGTACAATAGAGAAATTGAAATTCGATGCGAACACTACAAACTACAATCCGATGCAAACACATAAATCTGATGAGAACCTGAAATCCGATGCGATCACTACAAACCTAAAGGTAGTATTATTGTTTTTCAACAATGATTAAACACATGTATATTAAACCATTCAAACACTTTATTCAAAGATCAATTGACATCAGTCCCTTTAAGTTGGCATCAAGTTACAAGGTGCAAACTTTTCTCTTAAATGAAACAAAATAACTGAGGAGATCAAAACCAATCAAGAAGTTAGTCTAAGCCAAAGATCCATGGATGTTCATTCGAGGATGAGATATAATAGCAAGACAAAAGATTCCTTCACCAAGCTCAACAAAAAGGTATTAGATGGATCCAACTTGACATCTGCTCCTTTAAAATGGAAAGTAATGGTGGGAGGCCCAAGTTCTTCAATGCTTTCTGCTAAATAACAGAGGCTGAAAGTCCTTTTCGTAACCCTAATGTGTTGGAAATTTGAGGAGATGGCTCCTGCTTCTAACTTGTACACAAGATCTTGAGGCAAAAAAATCACTATTGCCCCGTTATCAATTTTTATATTGCCCTCAGTCACTGCAATTATATAACCCTAATATCTTTAATATATTTCATCTATAGATAAATTGAATGAAAATGAACATGCACATAACAATTGATAGTTATTAGTTGTTGTGACAAAACACTCAATTTTCTCTTTATTAGTTCCTAGCTATATTTTTCATATTAAACAAAAAGAGTTTGATCAACCGTGTGTATTTTAAGAATGTGACGTTTATGTCATATTTGAACTGATTAAAATTTTATGTTTTAAATATAAAATATGAAATAGTAACAATTTTTTAGTTAATAACTTATGAAATATTAAAAAAAGGGAGAGAGTTGTTTTCTTCTTATTTTGATTATCGATTCTAAGCATTTATCAAAATAAGTTGAAAATATATAGATTTTTTCCCAACAAAACCTTTATGATTTGCTTAATATTCTACCAACAACTGTGCATATTCCCAACAATTTCCTCAAGTTTAATTTAACCAAAATCATTTTTAATATGATTGTAAACAAATAAACGATTCTTAAATTATATCAACATTTCAAAAGTTATATGAGCAAGCCAACACGGTCCAAATCCTTGAACAACATATATAAGGCTATATATATATAATATGAATGGAATTGAATTGTTACCTGCTTTGTATTCTAGTCTCGCATCTCCGACACTCGGTCCTTCCAATGTAAGATAATACTTATTGATTGGAGATTTATTCACTATAGGAGTAGAGACAGTATCAAAATCATAAGCAAAAGCATTTTGGCCGAAACTCAATTGACCAGAATAATCAGAAGCTAATGGGACTAAACAGTACGAGAATTTGCCTTTGTAATCATAACCCATTTGTGAAATCAAAGAAAGTGGACCTCTTCGAAGGCCAATCATGCCAGATGATTTGTGAGTATAACTTCCTTCGACATAATGTGCACAACCAAACACAGTACGAGGAAATGCCACTTTTCTGCCACTTGCTCGGCTTGAACCAGCACCATCTAGGTACTTTATTTCGTTTGGCACTGATTCGTAGAGGCATCGCAAATAACGCGGTGATCTTTCCGCGCCGAATCGCACTCTACAGAATCACAACTAGTGTTTCTGAAAGAGGTGGATGAAGATGAATTGAATATAGGAACTTGTGTTGGAAAACATTTCTCACAAGGTTCACACTGTAACCAAATAAGGTTACTTCCTGTGTCAACCATGCCCATTATTCTTATTCCTTGATCGCCTATCAAATGTTCATGAGGTATTGCCATTGGCTAATCAATACATCAGTTACAATAGTATCATCACAACTAGCTAACTGAGAATTATTGGGGAAGAAACTACTATTCACACGTCGGAAGGAGCGATTCACAGCATTTTCCACTTTCTGATAGGGTGATAGTGGTTTCAAGTGTTTGTAGAATGGATATTTTGGGGAGTCAATGTGTATGAGTTCCACAGTGAAGCCATGTTTGGCTTCTGCCTCCGTGAAGGTCAGAAAAGTGAAGACAATGAAGATTTTGATGAGAGAGAGAAGTAGGAGAAAATAAGGTTCAGAAGACGAAGCCATGCTTGTGAGGGTTGGAGAGAAGAGGTATAGGAGTTTAATCCGTGTGTGTGTGTGTGTGTGTATGGAGGTTTAATTGTCTGCATTGTATTGATATATATATATATATATGTAGAAGAGATTCAATGGTTCAACGGAATAAAAATTCACGAATGGGTGAAAAGTGTAGTTTAAAATTTTTCGTTGGCAACTAAAAGGATTTGATATGTTCTTACACGTAATAAATAACGGTCGGTAGGATTTCATATACAGAAAGTAGTCATATTCGAATTTAAATCATTCTCATTAATAAAATTTTTAAATATGGAATTTTCACCGATTTTTTCTAAATTTTTATTCCATTGAACCAATGTATATATATATCAATACAAACAATTAAGCCTCCATATATATGGATTAAACTCCTATACATGTTCTCCAACCCTTCTCCAACCCTCACAGTTCACAAGCATGGCTTCGTCTTCTAAACCTTATCTTCTCTTCCTTCTCTCGTCAAAATCTTTAACAAAAAAGGTTGATTCAGCAAATTTAGAAGAATCCCTAATTAAATGTTGATAAAATATATATGGTTAAATTTTACAATATAAAAAAGATTATATTTGTTTGTAATTAATTACATAATCATTTTTTAAATTTGTTAAGTTATCATTTTTTGTTAAATAAGACTAACGATGTTAAGAATTCAAGATTATGCTTTATAAATTTAAATAACCAAAATGAAACTATGTACCCTTACAAAATTATACTCTATCCAATTTCATCTTAAAACACCTTTTAGTACAAGTGAAATCCTTTGGGTACTCTTATAGTTACATAAAGTTGCCATTTTTCACAAGAACACAAGACAAATTGAGCCTCTTGTTAGCATCAAATTACATGACAGGGTGCAACCTTAGCTTTGACCAACAAGATGATGAAATAAGAACACAGACAATTAATGGATCCAAACCTTTTTATTTTTTGGTGATAATAGATCCAAACCGTTGATCCAAAGACAAATTGAGTCTCTTATAGGAATGAAATTATATTTCAAGGTGCAATCTTTAGCTTTAAAGGAAACAAGACTACTGAGGAGATCATACTCAATCAAGTAGTTGGTTTGAGCCCAAATTCCAAAGATATATAATTCTTGAGAAGATACCATAAAAGTATTAGAAGGATATAACTTGGCATCAGCTTTCCCTTTAAAATGAAAAGTAATAATGGGAGGTTCAAAATCTTCAAATCCGCCTTCTTCTGACGATGATGAAAAGCAAAGGTCGAAATTTTGAATATGAACTCGTCGGAATTGTGGGTGAATCGCTCTAACTACTTCTGCTGCCAACTTGTACTTAAAATCTTGTGGCAAATGAGTCAGTGACGATCCATTATCGATTATTATATTCCCCTCCTTCTCTGCAATTTCCATTAACTCTTTATATGATTAACAAAGTACTTATAATGAAAATGAAAATTTTAGCTGTGTAAGATGAAATAAACAACAGGTATTTAAACGTCAATCTTAGTTGAGATATCCATCATATGTTTGTGTGTGTGTGTGTGTCGGCGTGAGAGAGGAATGCAATTCCTATGGACTCATTTGAGAGAGGAATGCAATTCCTATGGACTCATTTCCAAGAATTAAAAATTCAACATTTTTACCCTCGTAAATGACTTTTGAAGATCTTGTAACAACTTTAATTAGACTTAAGGAAAGCAAATTATGGAAATCTCAAAATTTCTTGGTCTCTGTCTCGGGAAATTATATTCCCTCCAAGGATTTTATCTTAGTCCTTTAAAATTTTTAGAATTCACGATTTGTTAGCTGCACTTTTTGTTTTCTGATCAAAATAAACATGATATTGAACAGATAAGAACGTGCCCTCCATTTATAGATTTTTTGTAAGCTAAGCATGTGCACTTGGTACAGATATGCATATGAGCAACCAACACAATCCAAATCCTAGAACATAATTGAGGTTGCATTTGAAAGCGCTAGAGTTGAATCATTAATTAATTACCTGTTTTATATTCAAGTCTAGCTTCTCCCACGCTGACTCCTTCCAACGTAAGATAATAATATAAGTCTGGGAATTGTGCTGCAATAGGAGTGGAAACTGTTTGGAAACTGTTGCAAAATCATAAGCAAAAGCATTTTGGCCCAAACTCAATCTACTAATTTTATCACTACTAAAAGTGAACGGAACCAAACAGTATGAGAATTTGCCTCTAAAATCATAATCCATTCTTGAGATCAACGAGATTGTTCCTCTTCCAAGACCAACCATACCAGATGATTCCTCAGAAAACGAACCATCAACAAAATGCGCACAGCCAAACACAGTATGAGGAAATGCCACTTTTCTTCCACTGTTTGATCTTCTAAGTATAAATGTGTCCTTTACTATCTTCCCTTGTGAGCTCGCACCATCTTCGTATTCGATTTGGTAGAGGCACTGATTCGTAGAGCCATCACATGTGACATTGTGCTCTTTCCTTGCAGCATTACATTCCGCAGAATCACAGCTTGTGTTTATGAAAGTGGTTGAAGAAGATGGATTGGACAAAGGGACTTGTGTTTTGAAACAGGTCTCACAAGGTACACACTGTAACCAAATAAAGCCACTTCCTATATCGATCATGCCATATTTTTGTTTGGCTGGTGTGCCTAAGAAATATTCTATTAGGTATTCGCCTTCGCTTAGGATTGCACCAGTTGCAATATCATCATCAAGAGCTAATTTTGATTTGGGGAAGAAACTGTTGTTCACTCGTTTGAAGGATCGAAGCGCAGCGTTGTTCACTTTCTGGTATGCTGATAGTGGTTTTGATGAGTGATTGTAGAATGGAGATTTGAGGGAGTCACCGTGTATGATTTCTACAGTGAAGCCATGTTAGGTTTCTGCTTTTATGAGAGATAACACAAAAGTGAAGGCAATAAATTAGATTTGAGAGTGGGGAGCAGATGAGGTCTAGAAGACGAAGCCATGTTTGTGTGGGTGAGTTGCTGGAGATCCAATAAGAATTTAAACACATGGATTTGTTTGTTTGTTTGTTTATATATTAATGATGTGGATAAGATATTCTAGAATGGATTGAATACTCTCCTAGATTGCAACAAAGATTGATTAGTTGGTAATAAGCTACCTCATAATTTGCAAGTTTATATCTTGTTATCAATGTAAAAAGTTTTATTATTAGGTGATCTATCTATATCTCTATAATGTTATCTGAGCTTAGAGGTATGTTTTAGCATTAATAAGCATTCGGAACTAGCTCAGCTAAAATTTTTCCGAATAAAACAAGAAAACAAATACTCTTCCAAATGATATGATTCTAAATATAAGAGTTATAAATGTTAGTTAAATTAGTTATTTATAAACAAATGTGTTGGTTTCTTAATAAATAATATTAAATTATCTCACATATTTAATCATTTTGACTTATGGTTTTTTTTTTTTGCAAATTTGAAAACAAGTAAGGTGTATAATAGTAACTCTGGCAAAATGTAAATAGTATCGTAGTATCGTAGATTTAAAATATTTTTTAACAAGAAGATTTAAAATAGGAAAAATATCACCAGAGTCCCAAGGAAGCATGATAATAAAAAAAGCCCATGAAATTGGCCATCTTGTGGAAGTGTCCTTTGGAATCTCAGTGATATATAAATGTTTTATGCAATACACTTATGCCATTAAACAGATTTCCCCATTCAAAACTATGCATTTTGAAAACATTCTGAAAAGTAGAGAGGAGCAGCAGTTTTGAAATTCATCGCTGAGAGCATTGAGGGACGCTGCACCGATCGAGAGCTACTATCACCATCGTTGAGAGCCTAAGACGCCATCACAATCGCTAGACAAAGAAGACATCATTGCCATCACTGATAAACGAAGCATTTCAGTCTCACCCCTTTCACCATTTTCACATACTTTCAACTCATACCAACAACACCCCTTACAAGGGTTGGTGTTGTCCTTCTCTAATGCTCTTCAATGTATTCTATATTAATCCTTCAACCTCCCTTTTCGTTTTTGTCTTTTCTTTTAATCAGTTGGTTCTACATTAAATGCACTACATTTTGATATATATATATATATATTACGGCGATGAAGTGATTTTTTTCTTGAATGAAAATGGATTCCATGAACTCAAACGAGCATTACAAGCAGTCTAATTGCTGGAAATCTTGAATACATCCTATCATCAATATATAGCATTACAAGCGCTTGTTTGAAATGGTGTAGTTTTATGTTTTGTTTATGATTTCCAAGGGAAAAATCAAAACTGCACAATTTTAAAGCATTTTTCTTTCAAAAGATATTAGAAAATTAAAAATCACACTATTTTATCGCCACAAGATATCCGAATGATGTTATTTATTTTATATAAAAAACGTTCGGGAGACGGGGTACTTACAAATAAAAACATTAGATATAGAGGCACATTATATAGGCCCTCATGCTTTGAAATTACAACTGGGTGCAATCTGCTACCTTGAAGGAAACAAGATTACTGAGAAGGTCAAAACCTATCAAGTAGTTGGTATGAGTCCAGACTCCAAAGAGAGAAACTTCTTGAGAAGATAAAATGGTAAGGCACATTGTTTCAGGAGAAGTGGCAATAAAGGTATGAACAGGATATAACTCCACATCTGCTTTTCCTTTAAAGTGGAAAGTAATGGTGGGAGGTTCAAAATCTTCAAAGCCTTCGTCTGATGATGAAAAACAAAGGTCGAAATTTGGAACATGAACTTGTCTGAATTTTGGATGAATCACTCCTGCTATTCCTGCTTCCAACTTGTACATGACATCTTGTGGCAAATAAGTCATTGTTGATCCAATGTCAAGTGCTATATTTCCCTCCTCCTCTGCAATTCACTAACCCTGATCTTCTTTAACTTATATACAACTAATAATGAAAATGCATATATTACCATATGGATTAATACAATATTTGATCCTTCATATTTAAATTTATTTTGGCTATTATTTCTCAAGTTTAAAGTCAGTGGGTTTAAAAGAGCTAAATGTTCGAAATTTTAATTTTATTATACCACATATACTAATATTTTAAATAAAATGAAACAGAAGGATGAAAATCACTAATTTTA
>JANTPZ010010069.1:0-10212 GCA_025593235.1 Vachellia pachyceras | reverse complement strand
CTCCCCTCCCCCCCTCCCTCCCCCAAAAACACCCGTGCCACATTTGTAATATCCAGGTTTTTAGTAACCAGATATAAAGGCTAGACAAGTGCTCAAAGCTAAATTAAGGGTCTAGAGGACGAAAAGAAAGAAAAGAAAATGATTAGAGAGAAAAATGTCATTTGCCAAGCATAGAACAAGTAAGGGAAAATGGTTATTTTGAGAAAAGTCAATGACAAAAGGTTTGGGTGGAAAAGTAAGGACACAAGTGTTATTTAAAAATGGGACTAAAGTGGTATTTTGAAGTATAAGGGATCAAATTGTCATTTAACAAATTTAAGGGCAATTTGGTAATCATTGAAAAGTAAAAGCATTTTGGTCAAAGTTTGACCAAAATGTTATAAAATTTCACAGAGTCCTAAAAGATAGAAAAAGTCACTAAGCAGTAATTGAGGTCCGGTTCAAATTAGAATGACAAGAATAACCTTTACAGGAATTTTAAAGTTTATAATTAAATTTAATAATTTAAAATATCCAGAGGCCTTATATATGAAATATCAAAGTAAGGAAAAATAGTTCAGAAATTGTACTATTTTACAAAATTATTCACAAGAGGAAGTCAGAAGTACCTTCCTCGATACAAAAGAGAAAGCCCGAAAAAATCCTGAAAATTGGTTTTCTTTAAAACTTAATCACGGGCAATTCTTGATGCAAAATGGGGAAAGAAAAATGATAGAGGTATCTTATGAATTTTGAAAATTTTTGATGACCTTAAGTAGGTCAATTGAGTAGAAGATTCCTAAAAAAGTATTTAATTTCCAACCTGATAAACTAGAAGATGGACAAGAATGGCTTTTCAATCATCCAAAATATATGCCTTTATTTCTTCCTCTTCTTCCCTTCCTTCTCGCTTCCGTTTCTCTCTTTCCTTTAGATGCTTGCCGACTTTGCGACAGGAAATTAAGAAAATAAAATGATTGTAATGGTCTTGATCCATTTATGAGCCAAATTTGATAATTTCTTATGTGCAAGTTATTATTTTAATGCCTCTTCATGATCCAATGCCCAAAACTTCATCTTGTTTCCTTCCTTCATCCAGAGCAAGCTACTTTGCCTCTTGGGAACCATAACAATTTTCTCCCAGCCATGTGCTAATTATTTTATATGAGGTCAATTCTTCCTAATGTAATTAATCACTTACAAATGAATTTTTGGAATTGTTTAGTCACATGACCAAAGTGATACCGTAAAAAAATTCACATTTATTGGAGAAAAATACTCCAATGTTTTCTAGCTCAAATTCGGTCTTTACAAATTTTACCGCAATTTTCAAGATATTGCTCTATTCTTGGATAAACTGACAATAAAATAATCTTAAGATAAATTATCCTCTCCTTGGGCGTAAAAACATATTTATAAATTCACATTAATCACAAAATAATCCCCCCATTCGTTTTACAATTACTTGAGGCCTAGCTCCCTGCATTTTTCATAATTAAATTTGGCTAATTACCCATTATTTATGCAAAATTCAATAATTACTTAAAAATTTATCTATGAGGTAATCTTATCATTTGTAACTCATTTAAGTCTCAAATATAGTCTAGGTAATTCTTCTCTATCTCTCTATAACTTTGGAATTATACCTGCAGTTTCAAGAATAATTTCCAAAGACCCGTAATTTTCAGAAATTATGTTTTTGCCCAAACCTATGACAATAGATATACAATGTTCTGGGTTAGTCTGCTATTTTATTTTCTCTTTAGTTAACCTTTACTTTCACGTTTAATCTGAAACGCTTCAATGCTAAATACACCTCAGCAATCATTCTATTTTTTGGACATCATCATGAATCTTGCCCAAATGGGCTTGGTAGCCTATGTAATTTAGGCTTATTCTTAAATCATACATTTTACATTTTTATGGTTCATCTTGTAACACTCTTTCTTGTATCTTCATTCATTATAAAAATACAAAAGGAGCCTCAGCACAGTGTGACTTAGAATATTCATTGACTATTTAGGCTGTGTTACAGTTGTAAGGGTCAATTTGCTTACCTCCTACCCAAATAAGTAAGAGCTGTACTTTAATTTACACAGTTCAATGTGAAATGATATTTCAGCTACATCTCTGCTCTGTTGATACATATGACCCCATTTTCCTGTTGCAGATATAAGAAATTTGATTTGCAGTAACCCACGTTCAAGTAACCTGGGCCTTAAACTTGTTGCTATCTGCTCCAATAACCAGTCATTGGTTCAACTGAATAACTAATATGATTATCACAGGTCATATTTTGATTTTTCAGTGTCTTAAATTGTCAAAATTTTCAGGAAATTCCTTCTTTCTTTTGTTAAAGCGGTGGCGTAATAGAATAATGAAGTTTGCGCATGAAGGGTTAGTCTTTGGACCAATATTCTAACTTATCATTATGGAGGACATTAATTTGGCGTCCTAATACGAGTGATCGTGACCGTGACCTTATTTTGTCGTTGTGAACCCTATACTCCTCACATCGAAGCTCTTCATAGTCATCGTCCCTCTAGCGTTGAAGGTTTTTATTGATGTAGCAAAGCAAATCGATCCTCTTCACCATTGTTTTGTCATCCCTTTACGAAGCAAGTTAAAATTGTCACTCCACAGGCCTTTAATACGAGACCTAATTCAATAATTTGGGTAGATTAAGAATTTTTGTTGAGTCAATTAATATGATATGTTTTTTAAGGTGCCAGTCATTTTCCTTAATTCCGTCACTCGCTCAACTACTGGATTATTGTTGAGGGAATATCAATAATATGGTTAATTTGGGAAAGATGGATAAAAAAGTGAAATAGGCCTTGCCTTTAGGACCTACATCAACTTCATAATCAAAACCTATATTAAGGACTAAATGGAGTATTTTCCATGGGAATAACGATTTAGTGGCATTTATGTGATTAAAATTGAAATATGGTCTTAAATAGAACACAAGTAGCTAGTTTAATGTTAGAAAATAGAAATGGCTAGTTAAGGGACATGATAGAAGGGTAGGTAGATCGTTGACCCAAAAGAAAAACAAGAAGGATAGGTAGATGGCCAAATTTGGCCGATCTATGAATGTGGTGGCCAGCACAGTGATAGAATAAACTTTAAAATGCTCATTTCTAATTTCTATATGTTTATATATAGTATACAAATAAAATAAGTTTTCCATAAGTCACAAGCACCGGCTATTTCTTAAACTGCTAATTTAAAACAAAATCTGAGTTGGCAACTAGGGAAATAGGAATCTTAAAATTCACAAAGGCATGAATAGGGGTGCTATAACCGCCTCCCAATCTCTCCATCAATTTTGGAAACACAACCTGAAGAAGAAACCAAGACACAGTCATGAATGAAAAACTTAGCATGTGGTCCTTTCAAGCCTATTTATATAAATCTAGACCCTTCCATCTTCACCTACAATACTTTCTGTTTACCTTGGACTTCTCCAAAAGCCACCACGGAAGGATAACCTCAAGATCAGCACAAGCAATAATTATTACAAAAATAGTGGCTTCATCTTCTCCAACCATGGATCCTACAGAAAACCAACAAGAAACCTACATTAAGTCATAGAAAGCCTTGGATACAACTTTAAGAACAAGTGCTTATTGGAAGAGGTGTAACACCCCTCTTACTTAGCTTTATTACTCATTAGAGATCTTATATTAACCACTTGATATCATTTATTTGGCTAGAACTACTAGTGAAAAAGTGACTCGTGTAGCTTCTCAAAATTTTCACTATTTATTTGGTAACTTAGAGAATTTTTGGCCAATTTCAAAAGCTTGTAGATAATTCTAGGAAAAATCTCAAAACAGTGGTGTAAGTCTATAATTAAAGCCTACTACATTCTTTATAGAGGGAAAATACCCATTTGGCCAAATTAAAGTCCAAGCATCCCATTAAGCCAAATGAAAATGTACTATACAAACAGTCTCCCGAAAACAAGACTTTGTCGTGGCCAACTTGTAATATCCAGGTTTTCAGCAACTAGATATAAAGGCTAAACAAGTACTCAAAGCTAAATTAAGGTTTTAGAGAATGAAAAGAAAGGAAATGAAAGGAAGGGAAGAGTGAAAAATGTCTTTGCCAATTGTAGAACAAGCAAGGGCAAAATGGTCATTTTGAGAAAAGTTAAGGACAAAAGGTCAAGTGGAAAATTAAGGGACCGAAGTGTTATTCCAAAATGGGACTAAAGTGTATTTTGAAGTATAAAGGACTAAATTGCCATTTAAGAGGTTCAAGGGCATTTTGGTAATTAAGAGGTTAAAGGGCATTTTGGTCAAAGTTTGACAAAAAAAATCAGGAAATGTCACATTCTCAAAAGATAGAGAAAAATTGGTTGCGCAGTAATTAAGGCTCAGTCTAAATTAGAATTACAAGAATAACCTTTGCGGGAATTTTAAAGATTATTTAATATTTGGATATTTGATAAATGATTAATTAAATTTAATTATTTAAAATATCCAGAGACCTCTTATATCATATATCAAAGTAAAGTAAAAAAGCTTAGAAACTATAGTATTTTATAGAATTATTCCCATCATAAGTATGGTTCTTGATAAAAAAGTTAAGGCCCGAAAAAACCCAGAAAATGGATTTTCTTCAAAAATTAATTATGGGCAATTCTAGAACCGGAATGGGGAAAGAAAAATCATAGAGTTATCTTATGAATTTTGGAAATTTTTGGTGACCCTAAGTTGGTCAAGTGAGCAAAAGATTCCCAAAAAGTACTTCTGACCCGGTAAAGTAGCTTTATTAACGTTAAGTAAATAGCACGGCCCAAATTGCTGTTGGGAATTGTGCCCCAGGGGCCAATCATTATACCTTAGACATTATTTATTTTAATATATTTTCTCAATTTAATTATTATATCTTTTGCTTATTTATTATGATAATTGCATCCATAAGCAAATTATGAATATTGTCCTAAATATCCCTAGTTGGTTATCTATGTGGGAGTAAAGATAAAATAAGACCAATATGACTTTGATAAGGTATAGAGATACGAGTCAAAGTCATAGGCAGTTGTAAGAGTACAAGGTGCTGGAATGATCGGCTATAAGAAAGCTGCATGGATTAAGTCATTAGCTTATCTCATATGTAATCACATCACCACACCTTTTAACCTGAGATCATCATGGATTCATACATGAGAGTCGCTAAGTTTTGACTTAGTCAAAAGTCACCTTTGACCGGTTGATGATAAAGGCTATGATTAGGCTTAGGGATCTTCCATACAGAGGAATGTGAATGATCAAGATGGGATTTGTCCCTCGCATTAGTTGAGAGCCCCTTGATGAGTCAATCTAAGAAATGTATGGCCACACTGTAACGAAAAGTAGTTTTCATTTCTAAAATCACACTACACAGGGATCAAGAAAGTAATGGTCAGGAATAGAAGGATGACGTCATCCATGATCGAGATACCTTGTAACAAAAGGGGCGTGATATGGTTGCATGAAAGGTTGTGTCATGTTATCGATCCCATATGATTTGGGTAGTCGAAATGTCTTGCTAGAGGCCACTTACGACTTGTGGGCCTATAGGGTCTCACGCAAGAATATGCCCAACACGTGCTTTAATTCTAGGGTTTTCCGAAATATATATGATATAGATTTGAAATTACATTAATATTATAAAGATAATGTTAATGTATGTTAGTTTTAATATTTAATTTATTTGATAAATTAAATAACTAACATTTATATTTTGATTTAATTTCTAAAGATAAATTAAATCGATTAGCTCATTGTTTGGATTAATTTAATAGAAATGATTTGATCAAATCATATTAATTCAAATTCGAATTTTATAAATTGAATTTCAAAATTTGAATATCAAGATTAATAAAGATTAATCTTGAATATCCTTTGGAATTCGAATTTCAAGATTAATAAAGATTGATCTTGAATATCTTTTGAGATTCAGATTTTCAAGATTGATAAAAGATTAATCATAAATATCTTTATATCTTTATCAAATTTGGATTTTCAAGATTAATAAAAGAATAATCTTAGATTATGATGTTCTACATGAGTTCTATAAATATGAGGACTCATTAGTAAGAGAAAAAAGGATTTTTTGAATTTGATTGAGTAAGCCATTAAAACCCTAGAGAGAGTGAAACTAAGAGCACAAGTAAGCTGCCATTGTTGGGGATTGTTCATGTGGATACCAGTAGAGGGAGGTCAAAAGATTATTGCTTGCTACGAATTCAAGAACTGCAACAAAAAGGTACTATCCTAACCACTCTGTCTAAACGCCTTTGATAGATCCAAAAGAGGGATTAGAAATATTTTGAAATTTTCTTCCTCCTCTAAGTTTGTGTTCTAATCCCAACAATTGCACCATGTGTCATTCTCTTATGGTCGTATAGAAAAGTGGAAAGAGGTATTTTCACCACATGGTAGAATAACTCAGATTGAAGTTATTTTATCAGTACAATCGAGTCTTATACTTGTTTAAACACATGGCTCTATATATATAAGGTTCAAGAGTCTTCTTGAAGCCTCCAAATGTAGCTCTAAAGTTAGCCAAACATGGAGAAAGAGAGGGGGAGATGAAAATGGAAGAGGAGAAGAGGGCAAAAATTGATCTCAACATCAATGTAAGTTGTGATTTCCACTTCTAATCTTCCATATTCTTTCACTTCTAGCCTTCCTCTTCCCTTTAATCGGTTTAGCTTTGGTTAAAATCATGTGTTTGTGCTACTGGAACCATGTTTTGTTGAAAAGAGAAAGTGAGAAAGAGAGATTTAGATGAAAGGATTGTTAGAAAACAACTTTATGCTTCATTTGGAGTCTATTGATAGTTGTAGCATGTTATTTGGATGAATATATGAATTTTTAGCATAAAGTTACTATTCATGTGAGAGCTGCACGAAATTGGTTTGCATGGGAAGAGGTGTTTTGATGTTAAATAGTCATTGGAAAATGGCTTAGTAAGATGATTATGCATGTGTATAAAGATAGAAGTTGTAAAATCACATTTACCTACTTATTGTGTAATATCCCAAATTTTGTAAACAGAAATTAAAGGCCAAACCGATAAATTACAAGATGATTTAAGGCCCATATAAAGGAAAATGCCTAGAGGAAAGAAAAATCATAATTGACTAAGTCCCTAGTCTTGAGAATTTTAAGTAGAATTGACTAAGGGGGAAAAATGGTCATTTGGCCTAATAATAAGGGTAAAATGGTCATTTTGAATAAAAAGGCTTAGGATGCAAAATGTCATCAAATAATAAAGACATTTTGGTAATTTGGTCAAAAATTAACAAGAAAACCCGGGGACATTTTGGACTGGGAAATGACGCTACCTAGGTAAGGAGGCCTAGGGAATGGCACCACATGAGAGAGAAAGTCCCCAAAAAAGTAAAAAGGTAGTTACCCGAATAAATGCTACTTTACGGAAATGCGTGCCACCAGATCAAGTAACCGGAGAGTCAATAGCCTAGCCAAGTCTTGGAGCCCAAGCTAGAGAGTAATGATGACAACTTTTTCACTCACCACAATAGCTTGACAAGTGGCATAATCCTCTTCATTCAAGAGACAAAATCGGGGACCAAGTTTTAATCTCACCCCTTCATTATTCCAAGAGACATTCACTACTACAAAAGGTACTTTTTACGCCCTATTTTTAACCCAATAGGCGCCCTTTCTCAGGGGGTGTATATGTGAGGGGAGTAGAAAGTTAGGGCCTACGGCGCCCTATATGGTGAGAGGCGCCATAGATCTTCCCTACGGCGCCCTATATATACATGCAGGGCGCCGTTGGTTACACCCTACGACACCCTATATTCCTATATAGGGCGCTGTAGGGTGTAACATACGCCACCCTATAACACTATATAGGGCGCCGTATATACATTTTTTTAAAAAAATTCTCTTCTATTTTATGCACAACTAGGGAGACAGGTTGTATATCACCATGAGTACCGGCCACGCACTATGTGTACTACTGAGTGTCCCGAATAGATTGATTCCATCTGTACAAAGCCCAAGCGGAAGGTTTCTTGGCTTACTACCAAATTGCGGAAACATTTCGTCAATTTCTCTTGGCTCACTACCGAATTATGGAAACATTTTGTCAATTTTCTTCCACTGTGGAGAGTCAGCCGGGTGTCGAAGATACCTTCAATCAGATATTCTCTCATCACAATGCCATCTCAACTTCTGTGCTTTTGTTACATTGGCAAACAAACGCTTAAATCATGGTACTATTGAAAGATACCACAGTACCTTCAAAGGTTACCTTTTAGGTAGTTTATCACCACAATCACCATCTTTCCTCACCTTGTATCGTGCAGTTTTACATTTCGGACACTCACTAATATCTTCATACCCATTTCTGTATAGTATACAGTCATTAAGACACGCATGTATCTTCTTGTACTCCATGCCCATCGTAGATAAGATTTTCTTGGCTTCATACATACGATTTGAAAGTACATTGTTCTTTGGAAACACATCACCCAACAACTGCAGCAACAATGTGAAACTACTGTCAGTCCACCCACAAGATGCCTTCAAGTTCATCAAATGCAATGTACACGTCAAGCGTGTATGCTTACTAACGGGGTACAACGGTGTCTCTGCATCGCTCCGCATGCTTTCATATACAGGCGCTTGGCAAAAGATTCTACCTCAATATCGTGAATCATTCTTTCCATTCTGTCTTCATCTACTGCATCCACAGAATCTCTTTCGTGTTGTGCTGCATATGCATTTAGTTTTTCCCCATGCCATATCCACTTTGTGTACTGGAGACTTATTCCCTCACAAATTAGGTGATCCCTTATATTATCAATATTTTTCCTAATCCCATTCACACACTTGACACAGGGACAAAAATACATCCCATTTTTGCTAGTCGCATTTCTTTTAGCAAATTCAATAAACTCTTCCACACCATTCTCATATTCATCATTAGTTCTTAACACATACATCCAAGTACGATCCATTTATCAAACCCTAAGCCATTGTAAACAACATTCAAATTTAAAAAGACAAATCATAAAATTGACGAATTGTGATGAGAGAATAGATTATTATTTATTGTACCTTTTTTATCATCTATTTTTACATTACATCTAATTCACCTACACTTTTCAGATAAAAAACTACTATATTATTTATTGTACCTTTTTTATCATCGATTTTTACATTGCATGATATACAAGACAAGATTTCACCCTAGCATATGGGAAAATGATGTCTACATCATGTAAAATGGAGAAAATGACAGGCAGCACTATTCGCATTTCATAATTTAAGTTTATGTGAATTAAAAAAAATATTTTTAATTAGCAAAGCTGCCTATTAATGAATGACCCTTATTATATAAAGCGCTTGACTTTATAACACAATGATATCGTTTATCTTTATCAGCTCCACATTACAACAGGCTTGATCTGCATGCAATCATTTATACCCAAAAAATTGTATCCTAAAAATGACCTTAGACACCAAAATCTACATATATACACACACTAGAATTTAAATACGCCACTTAAATCGATACGCTCAGATGCAAAAAAAAACCAGAAGTGAAGACAACAGACATGCAAAAAAAACGGGGGAAAAATACGCGAGTGATAACTTACAGCGACGAGGGAGACGGACACGCAGCGATGAGGAAGAGGGAGCCGCGAACGGTGACGGACGGACACGCATAGATGAGCAGTGATGAGACACGCACGGACGCGCACAAGGGAGACGGACACGCACGGAGAGGCGCGCAGGGACACGCACGGACACGGATGCGCACGAGGGAGACGGACGCGGCGATGAACGGTGACAGACGGAGCGATGAATGGTGACGGACGCAGCAACGAGGGAGAGGGAGCAGCAACAATGAGGGAGCGAGAGGGAGCAGCGAGAGGGAACTGAAGGGAGAGGGAGCAGTGAGTGGGAGAAACATATAATGAAAGGGCGCCACATTTGGCGCCCTATATATCTAGGTAGGGCGCCAAAGGGCGCACCTTTGGCGCCAAAGGTGCGCCCTTTAGCACCATATCCGAGGATAAGGCACCTAAAGGCATGTAATAACTTCATATAATTTCAAAAATGCCACCACCTTCATTTTTTTCTCCCTTTTTAAAAAAAGTACGCGAATTTCAGTAGTAAAAACTATATTTTGTAGTAGTGATTTTAACTAGCTAACCCACTCCATTTGCCCCCAAAAACCGTGCCCTCTCTCTCTCCC
>JANTPZ010010066.1:0-11224 GCA_025593235.1 Vachellia pachyceras | reverse complement strand
GGGTTTGGCAACCAAAAGTAACCACATCCATCATGTGGTGAATCAGAACTCCATATTAATGAGTAATTTAGGGGCTTTTTCAGAGGTGCAAATTCAGACAAGGGACCACGTGTATGATTATCTTGAAGTTCAGAAGAAGTGGCCTCACGAGCCACAAGAATATATCCTCTCAATGGCTGATCATTGGACTGGCAATAGTGACCAAGGCAGGAAAAGCCATCGGGAACCTCCACAGGCCTATAAAAAGTGACACCCTGAGGTTTCGCACGCAAGTCAGCGGAGCTCCAGACTCTCTCAAATTTGTCTATGCTCAAAACTTCTATTTCTCCGAGGCATGTTCTTCCACTAGCAAAACTGCCACCTGAGCCAGATCGATCAGAAAAAAGTTGAAATGAATGATATAAAATCTGATGAAAGCACAAACATTTGATAAGAGCTGCAGCGTTAAAGAAGCATGGATATCAAGAAATTAATCGACTTATAATTTCCCGAATTAGACCTCAATCAATTATTATAACAGCCGGTCGGCAATATGAACTAACCGATGGCGATGCTAAGCATGCGCAAAGACAAAATTTTATTGGGGAAAAAATCGGAAGAGATGAGCAAGGAAATATAAACAACAAAAATAAAAATCAGAAACCTGGAGGCCACTGCGGAAGAGGTGAAGGGAGAGAAAAGGGCTGAGGGTGAGAGGGATAGAAGTGAGGAGCAGAATCGCCGCAAAAACAGTTGTCCCCAAACATCTCTGCATATAATCCACTAATGCACCTGAAGCTTGACAAAGTCCGCAGCTTTATCCTCCACCAATGATTTTCGTCTCTGAAAGTAATAGGGGGAGAGCTCTCTCCCCTTTCCAGCTCTCACCTTCACCACAAACTACGAATTCAGAGAGTTTCTGTAGAGACGGACCAGCCTCTGACTCTGCGTCCTCTCCGCCTCCTCCCCAGCTTTCAGGCGAACCAGGTCTTCCAGCCTTTGCATCTTTTGTATTTATAAAATGAAAACGGCTTTCATCGGACGGGGAAAACAACGGAGAAAGCTCATGTGCGAAAATTCTAATGCGGGCGCAAAATATATATAAAATAATTTTATTTAAATATTTATCTCGTGAATACAATTTTCTATCATATTTTTAAACTATCTAATAATTAGGGTTGAAAAAAATATGTTAAACCTGTCTAACCATACCCCGCTCAACCCGTGGGTTGGATGGGCTGAGCCCATCAACCTGACGTTTTTATTTTTTTAAAAAATATATTTTATATTTTTATTTATTTTCATCTTAATATTTTTATAAAAAAGTAATATTAAATTCTATTTTTATAAAATTATTGAAAATTTATTAATGAGATTTGAGAGAAAATAATGTAAATATGCTATCTTATAAGAAAAATTGAATAAAAAAGATAAAAAGAAATTTATTTTAATTTTCTTAAAAAAATTAAAACTGGCATGTTGGCATGCTAGCCAGCAACCAATGAGTTGACCCGCATTTTTATCCTATCAATAATATACATACACGGATTTACGTGTGTAGATATTTGAGCCCCTTTTTGTCCCTTTGGAATTCCAAGGTTTTGTTTTCCTGCCCCTCGCTTCCTTTTCTGCAAGACTAAGTATGTGTCTAGGAATCTGTTTGAAACAAATGAGATTATGGATTTCGAGATACTTTTTTTTTTAAAATGCGTGATCGTTGATTTTTTTTTTTAAATATGCACAAGGTACTTGTTTACTGGTAAGAAAAAGGAAATTTTTTTTTTTTTTACGTAATTGGAGTGTTGAGATGCGAAAATGTATAGGACATGGTGGCGTCCATTTGTTTGTTTGCCGGCACAGGCAAGGAAATAGCAAGCAGGGGAATATTCCGTGACGGATACCGCCAAGTTGGGATGTAAAGAATGGCCAAATAGGCGTAGTGGGATTCCACAAATCTTGGGAAACGTGATTTTGTGTTTGCTAGAACACACAAATCGTTCTTGACGTGAACGATTTGTGTATAAACCGTCATGCATGTAACAACTGTGAAGGTTTTTGAGAGCGTGTGATTGTACGGTGGAAGGTGAATGGATATTGGCAAGGAAAGGTCCATATAGCTATAGGGTGGGGCCCACTTAATGATATGCCTTTCGCTACCGGACAAACACAAGTGGGAACTCGTTTCTTACTGCTTATGTAGCCCATCCATGACATCACGCTGCTTGTTTGTTTTGTTTGGATTCAATGACCCCATGGCTGCGTCTCGCCACTGTCCCTGATAGGTGGGCCAGTGGTGCGATAGGAGCGAAGGAGAAGGAAGGGGATGAAATGCATCGTATTGCTCCAAAGCTATCCATTGGTTTTGCCGTGCCGCCGGGCTAAGGTCAGGTGACTTGGGAGGTAGGGCAAAGTAACGAACGGGACGGGCTGACCTGATGGTCAACCTGTAGGTTACACCCCGTTTGGATCATTTCTAAATTGGCTAGTCTAAAATTTGTTGGGTTCTGGTGGGTTAATGGGCATCCCGTACCTTTTTTTTTTTTCTTTGTGCTAAGCTTGCAGGGGCCATGAGTTTCTCTGCTTCTTCGTCGAGACAGGGCTTGCAACCAAAATTTCATTAAAAGCATAGAGGTAAAGAAGAGTGAGAGAACACTATGGTCAATTAAGCAAATTTAACTCTAGAACAGAAAAAAGGGGAACGATGCAATAAAGCTTTTGAAAATTCAATCCTCAGCTTGCAGCCAAAACTGCAGAGAAACAAATTTGAAACAGAGACAATGAGAAAACGGAGCCAAACCACAATGGGTGCCATCACCGAAAAGACAATGTGGTTCTCATAATGGGCACCACCGGCTGTGGGAAGTCACGCATGTCCATCAACCTCGTCACCCGTTGCGTCTGCTCCAAAACAATCAACGCCGACAAAATGCAACTTGTGCCCAAAACGGATTCGGGAACAGATTTGGGAGAGGAGGGAGGCGTTGGAGATCCAGCGGCTTGTGCCCAGGCGAGATCGAGCAGCGTGGGTGGTGGTGATGAGGACGGAGTCAGGGTGGCCAGAGAGTGGATGTGGGAGAGGAGCTGAGACCTCGCCACCCGTTGCGTCTGCTCCGAAATAATCAACGTTGACAAAATGCAACTTGTGCCCATAGTGGATTTGGGAGAGGAGGGAAGCATTGGAGATCAACGGCTTGAGCCCAGGTGAGATCGAGCGGCGATAGCGGTGGTGATGAGGACAGAGTGGGTGGCGTGAGTAAAAATGAAGAGAGAAGGCAAAAAAAAAAAAAAACTAATGGTCATCTGATATAAGACCTGAGCTGAGGGTAAGAATTAAGAAATAATAATGAAGATAGAAAGCAAAAAAATAATGCTCAACATTTCAGAATAAGGAACCAAACATAGCACCTTCCGCATTTTAAACTGACCATGCACCATCGTGCCGAGGCTAATTTTTAGTTTTTAAAATCAAGTATATATATATATATCATAAATAAAATATAAAATTATTATAAATAGATACGAGCGGACATAGATAGTTCAAGGGTATGCCGTAGCCCCGTTCCGTTCAAAGAAGTAACCCGCTTGCTTCAAGTCAATTTTGGGCAAGCCCAAATGAAAATTTTTTCGAGCGGGTTTAGGTAGTTCCACAGGGTTACAGGCTTTTTGTTCAGCTCTACATGGGGGGCAAGAGGGGCGGGAGCAGCAGAACGCTTCCGGGAAACTTGCCAAAGAGGATAATCGTCATAATCATAGTAACGACAATGATTAAGGACCACGCCAATTTGGCTCTCCGCAGCCTTTCACCACCTTTATAAGCCAACCACCGCTCGTAAAGGCAACAAACACTCGCCATTGGACGTCATCCCCATCCGATGGCCCACATTTCCCACCAATCAAGCCAGTCAAATACAAAAGCCTTGTACGTCTTTCTTATTCGACGGATAGAGCGAAGCGAAGCCTGGCTTCTCAAATTGCTTTTAGTTAAATACGATTCCGTGAAGCCCGAATCGTATCCATTCCGATCCCTGCTTCGCTGCATCATCATTCCCATTCCCTCTTTCCTCCTCTCTCCTTTTCGCATCTGCTTTTGCTCAGATCCACGGCTTATCTACGTAAAACCTGCCTGTTCTTTTCCCTCTCAGCTCCAGGTCAGCTTTCTGCTCGCCCACTTCGAGTTTTTGCCAATAACGCCGCTTCTTTTTGGCTTTAATTCAGATAATTGAGCTTTCAATACACCGTCAAAACTTCTGTTCCCTGTACTGCGCTCGTTTTTGGCAATTTGCTCGATTCTTTAGCGTGAATCTTGATCTGTTCTGCTTTTCTTTGAATCGAGTCACCTAAACAATAGGTGTTGCTCGATAGGAAAAGCATTATTCAGTTGTGTTCCTCCCTCTCTTAATAGAAGAGTTTTGGCTCGCCGGTTCTGACATCTTTACTGTTTAACGACTGAATGGATTGTTGGTGGGTGTATCTTCCTGTTGATTGGTGGTCTGGCAGATCTTAAATTCGGTAATTCTAACATATAGTGAATTCCGACAGGATGACCCTCATGGAAATGGAAGTTTAAGCATCTTGTGTACAAAATTGAATAAACGCATTATTTAACTCTAACGGTCTGCGCACCCCTTTTCTGTATCATCACTCCTTGCCTCCATATCGTATCGGCCCTGATTCCATTCCCTTTTATATTTTCTTCTGGTATGTGTTAAAAAGTTTATGTAAGTAATAAATTGGGTTGGGTGCCGGGATTAAGTCCATTCCTGTTTAATATTGTTAGAAGCTTATGCTCGAAAATTATTATGGATTTTTTGGGGGCTTGACCAGCTTCTGCTTCATGCTTCAAGCCAAATAAAGCCTTTCTTCCACAAAACATCTTCTTTCACTAGGAACGGATTCATCTTTTTAATATCTCCTGCTGCTCCTGCTCAGAGTTGGCTGATTTTCTTATCGGGCACTGTCCCAGGGGGTGGGGCGCCCACTGGTGGGAAAAAATATATCAAGCTTACCATTCACATGAATGTTAGATAGTGGGCGGTACAATATTAGGTTGCTATTCCTGGTTAACTGGAGCAAATAATTTGATGTTAAGTTGTGTAGTTCAGTATCTACTACTATTCCCTTTTTTTTTGCCGACCAACTTCTTTTTCACCTCTGCACATTTACAAATTCAGAAGTATTGTATATTCAAACTTTTGGATTTATTGCATATTTAGTCTTATTATCCGTTGTACTGCAGATACATTAGGCTAACCGGCATTATTTGTATCTGTCAGAGACACCAGAATCTATATGCTCATGAAGGGTGAGATTAGTTAAACAGGCTCTTGAAATTACTATAAATTTTGTTATTAGTGGTTGAGTAACTGACATTCTCCATGCTTTTCACATCAGGTCAGACAAAGCTGAGTCACATGGGAGACTTCAAGGTAATGTCTTCATCTTTTCGTCTTCTTCCCACTCATATTGAAGACAAATATATGAAACCTCTAGATTCTTTTTCCTCTACTGCACGAGACCTGACTGCAAATCCTGCATCAGTGCAGGCTGCTTCATCAAATTCCAACCTCAGAAGTGGTGGGCTCATGTTTTCATCACCTTCTAAAAGCCTGAATGACATCTCTTTCTCCTCAATTTCACAACATGATAGGCAGCATCAAGATTATCCCTTCATTTCTAAGATATTGAGAAGAGATGATGTGATGCCTCGGCTAGGAGCTTCCCTTACTCAGAGTGGGGAAGAGGCGTCTTTCCCACCATCACATTCTTCTCGTTCAGAAATGCATTCGGCAGCATTCATTTCACAACACCCGGAAAGTAATGATATTTCGTGGGGACCAGATCCCTTTCAGGATATTCTTAATCTCTCTGTAAATGATTCCGTCCAGAATGATCAGATGGAAAGTAGCTCTTGTTATATGTCTGATGATAACACCAAAAACACTGACTTTGCGGAATGGGTAGATCAGTTAATATCAATTGATGAATCGCCTCATCCAAACTGGAGCCAGCTTGTAGTTGATGATAACGTGCCAGATTCAAAATCAAAGGTTTGTTTCTCAAAATGATTTTGAGAATAGAAGCCTTTCTATGGTCTGATGACTGTAGTTTTCATGCATGAACTATTTTTTGATTAGATTTAAGAAATCTAGTCAATTTTCATATTGTTTCCCTCCCTAACATGCTAAGTACATTTGGTGATATGTGTGTAACTCTTGAACCTCCTAGTCATGGACATAATTGCAGTTCCATAATGCGTGCTGTGGCTTCCCTTCATATCTTTCAGCCTGTACATAAGTATGATGTTTTTAGAAGCTTAAAAATTCTTGGTTCTATTTGCAATTTGTTTCATTATTATGCACATTTCACTTTTGTGTATATAGACATAGTGAATTTTCTTTTCCCTTCCTGTATCTTTGGTTCTCAATGATTCAGAATATCTTTTTATCGTGTGCATTAACGTCGGCCCTAGATTTCCTTTATTTACTTCTCTTTCCAATATATAAGATGCTGAAGCAGATCCTAATTCCTCGATGCAGGAGACCCATGCCACCAAGAAGCAGCATGCACCATCTGGAGAAGTTAATGCTCCTCCGACTTCAGCGTTGAATGCACTACAAAGTAAGCCTAGAATGCGTTGGACTCCAGAACTTCATGAAGCTTTTGTGGAAGCAGTGGATAAGCTTGGTGGTAGTGAGAGTATGTTTCCTTCTCTTTGCTCTCAAACTTCTTGACCTTCTCATAGGTGATGTTTTACACAGTCCCATGTTACATGCAGAGGCTACTCCAAAGGGTGTTTTGAACCTAATGAAAGTCGAGGGTCTTACTATCTATCATGTAAAAAGCCATCTACAGGTAGATTTTTTTTCCTTCTAATTTTTCTTCTCTTCAGCTGTATTGTCATTGGCATAGATAAATACACTAAACCAGCCCCTCTTTGCTGTATTTTTTAAAGGTTGTTTCATGAATTGCTTGTTATTTTAATTTCAGAAGTATAGAACAGCCAAGTTCAAACCCGAATTGTCTGGAGGTATGTGCATGTGTTTATATAATACCTCCATTGTTTAATATAAGTTGTCCTTCGTCACATTATACATATACATAGATATTCCCTTTTGTGTCAAGATGCAAACTATGAATGAATGGACTGCTCTTTCCTATCTGCAGGTGCTTCTGAGAAGAAATCGACACCAACCAAAGAAATGATATCTTCAGACTTGGCAGCGTGAGTAATTTTCCTTTGTCTAGAATCTTGTCCAATCTAGTGACACGCAATTGTTGACTGATATTTATAATTCAGCTTGTTTGCTCTTATTGTATGCATCTAGTAAAGTTCAATGTTTACTGAATGTAAACTTACTTTAATTTATTGCATATATCTGATTACCTCAATGCAATACTTCGAGTTTTAAATATAATCTTACGCTGTTGCTTGCATAGAACACATAGGTCCGAAAAATGTTCCTGAGAAGTTCTAGTTTTACTATAGCAATAATACCTATTATTTCCATTTACAATATCAACAGTTGCATTTAATTAAACAATTAATGATCAAAACCTTATTTTGGATTTTGGTTTCTGTAGCATGGGAATTACCGAAGCATTGCGGTTGCAGATGGAACTCCAGAAGCGGCTTCATGATCAACTTGAGGTACATAACGGTCACTTTGTTCTACTTCTAGTCCAAAATTTTTTCATATCCCCATTGATCTTAATAAATGGAAGATTAGCTTTGTTGTAAATTAAATACCTTCTCCAATGTGTTAGGTATAAGACTTTAGTTGCAAAACTAATTTGTGTCTGCATGAAGCAACTTGTGTTTAGATTGTGAGAATGTTGTAAATATTCCCTTAAAGTAACATCTTATCCTAGGTTTCTGGTCGGTCCGGGGCACTTACTTCTTACAGATTAGGGCTATGTGTACCTTGTAATTCACAGAAGAGGATAATTTTTTGACTTGGGGTTAAAATGGGGCTAGCTTTAAGTTTTGGCATATTCTGATGCTATAGTTGTTATGCAGGTTCAAAGAAAGTTGCAGATTCAAATAGAAAACCAAGGGAAGCGTCTTCAGATGATGTTTGAGAAACAGAAAGAGATGGAGGACATCAAACACAAGACATCCTCCTCCCCCACAATTAAGGGTCAAGAAACCTTGTATGAGGGTCAAGAAAAATCCGGAATCAGCAATATCAATGCAACAATCACGGATGAAGAACGTTCCGAGGATGCCTGCACGGAGCAAGACGTGGAAGAAAGTAAGGTTATTAATGAAGAAGATGAGTTGGGTGGACCAGCTTCCAAACGGGTGAAAAGTGTATGACAGTAGAATTATCTCACATGTGATGGCATTTAGTATTGCTGCTTCGAGGGATAACATGTTGGAATTGCCCTCTTAATTTAGTATTCCTTATCTGATTTGGGTTAAACCTTCAAGCGAGCTGTGTTACTCGTAACATTTGCTGTAAATAAGGTTTTATGTATTTTTTTAAGTAGTGTCTTTTTTTTTTTTTAACTGTCATAGGAACTTCAAGATCTTGGATATTGGTTTCATGCGTCGATTTGCTGTAGTATTATGATTTGGTTTCAAAATCGGAATTTTGAAGGCCTCATTGATATCCTGTTGAAATTGTTTTTAGAACTATGAAGTCCAAAGTCGGGACATTTTTTGCAACAATAATGAAAACTAAAATCTTTATTGTTTTGAAACTATTATGCTAATGGACGTGTTGAAAAAAAAAATTGATAATGTACGTAAAAGCTCCAATATTTTGAAGATTTTAAATCCTTACCATGGACAATATTGATAATATAAGTTCCAGAATTTAAATGATAATATAAGTTCCAAAATTTAAATCTGAGCCGGGAATGCTCGCAAATAACAATCAAAGGCACCAGTTTTATTTGCAAAATAAACATCCCACAATCAAAGCGCCGAAGAATTTACAACGCACGGACAATTGTTTATGAGAAAATCATGCATGCATGATCCAACCCCAAAATAAAAATAAAGATTAAAAAAAAGTAACTCTGGAATCGTATCCAGGAGATCCAAGCTGAGTCGAGTAACAGTCGTCTCAAAATATGTCTTCACTCTAGCCTTACAGCACTAGAATTCCATATAATTTCAAAGACAATCCATGAGAGGATATCAGATTCAGAAGGGCCTCGATCTCCCATTCTCCACTGTCAATTTACTGATTAATGAGTACCTCTCTGCTTTTGGATTCGACCCCAAGAGCCCGGCGACTCTGAATTTACGGTCTGCCCTGTATAACTCCAGTAGCTCCCAACAGTACCTATGATTGGCGTTTCTTCTGGACTTCGGCTTTTCGACCCTCTTGATGGTTTGCTTGATGCGGAAAACTTCCTCAGCTCTTCCAAGCTCAACGCTCCAAGAATTGGCCTATCTTCATGACTCATCGGTGATAACGAACTCCTTTTGCTTATGGGTGTGGAAGCTCCCACCGAATTCGTCCCATTCTTGGAGTTGGGTGTGGTCTCTACTTCGACCAACCAGCTCGAAAGGCTGGTGTCGACTCCGATTTCTTCTTGATTCTCATCATCCAACTTCTTGCGTCTTGCCTCGCCATTTGACACCTTCAGACTAGACTCTCCGCTCTTGGGTGTGCCTGCGATATCTTTCTCTGAATTGATGTTTTCCTTTTCGTATTTCAGTGGCTGCATTGGCTTTGCTTTCTCCACCCTCCCTTGAATTATATTTTCAATTGGATTCAGTACTGAGGAAACATTTTGAATTCTTTCACCCCTGCCGACGAAAGACTCTGTGCCACGGGCTGGCATCGGGCTGTTAACTTCATTCTCCGCCTTTTCAGCTCCAGAAACTTGTTTCCTAGATTCAGTGGATAGAGAAAATAATGATTCCGAAGATTCTTCTTGAATACACGTTCCATTAACTCCCCCTTCGCCTCTTACCTCATTCTCATCATCATCATCATCAGCGAGTTTATCACCAAAGTCACTTCCACTCAAATCAAAATCTCCGCATTCCTCGTCAGAGCAATCTTGGTATCTATACCGAGGGAAGTAAGATGACTTTCTTGATGCTATGGAACCGGGGTATTCTCTCACTTGAGGTGTTTCGTCTTGGTCTCGTTTGCTTTTATTTAAAATCCGTTATTAATTGCTGGGAAGGTGGTTCTTCATTAGTATTTACTTTCAAGTCAAAGTTCACTTTCCTCTTTGCATTCCATTTTGATGTCCCGTCAAGTTTAATTATGAACAAATCTGGGCTATCCTTTACTTTGACAGGCATTCCTTGAGCATCTGCTTTGACGGGCATTCCTCGAACTCCGTCGTGGCTTGACCAAAATGACCCAGATCCCTCAATTGTGTTTGAGGGAGCATCCCCTGGTGGCACTGGACCGTCAACTTCATACTCGGATTTTTCCGCTGCAGAAACATGCTTTCTGGAATCAATGGACAGAGAGAACAGTGACTCTGAAGATTCCGTCGGAAGCGATTTTCGATTAACCTCATCCTCCTCTTCATGGTCACCTTTCTTCTCATCCTTCAAGCTGTCAGAAGTGGCGTCGGGACCACAATTTACGTGAGGGCTTACTTCATTCTCTGCCTTCTCTGGTTCTGCAGTGCTTTCCTCCAACTTTGTTACCTCCTTGGCGGATAGCTCTTCGTTGGCATTTGGATTCAGATCATGCGTAATTTTATTAATGCCCGTCTTGGTTGATTGCTTTTCAAGTTTTAATCTGAACAAATTAACAAGCAGCTAGGTGAAAAGGAAGAAGAGAGGGGAAAGAGAGAGGTGGTGCAGTGGGAAAAGAAATTGTATAGGCGATGAGCAGGTAAGAATGGATAGCTTACACCGGTTGCGCTTCAGTAATGGGTTCTTCTAGAATCTCTTGCTCAGCGGGTTGACGCTTGACATGTTCATCCACTACAGGAGTCTGCAACCATAAGGTAAAAGAAAATAAGCACAGAAAGATAGGAATGATGTGAGAAGTGGAGCGAATGGGAGCATACTTGATGTGGGGGAGGGAGGTGTCTGGGGCGTTTGGAGGCACGAAAACAAGGCAGAAAGCACCTCATGATTAGAAGATGATGGCTTGCATAAAGTGTGCCTTTACATGGGAAGAAGGAAGAAGTAAGAGCGGTGAAGGGGAGGTGGAGAGATAAGGGGGTGGGGATTTCACAAGGATGCGCAGAACGGTCAAGAAAGGCTTCAGGATCTAGGAATCCGGGGGAGCTTTCAAATAATTTGACCGTTGAGATT
>JANTPZ010010065.1:0-10933 GCA_025593235.1 Vachellia pachyceras | reverse complement strand
TTATTTAACATACTTCGCTTTCATCCACAAGATAAAATTATAATGTGCCTATCTCCATTAACAAGAGAAAATACCTTTTTAATGTGAAATGTGTAAAATTTTTTTCATTTTAATTTAAATAATCGTGCTTTTCTAGTGTTACACCATCCTAATTACGCAGGTCGCTACGCCGTTATAGGAAAATAATCCCAACGGCCAATGGAATGGCTGTGAATCTTGATGCAAAAGGAACACTCTACGCAGCTTGTCCGGATAAAACAAAAGAAACGCTCTATGCTCTATGCTGAGCCAGCCGAGTAGGACCCTTTTTCTTCCCTAATCAACCAAATCACTCCTTTTGTTGCTTTTGTAGGCTACTTCTTCCCTATACGCTTTCTTCAATCTCATCGCCAGCGACCCTTTCCAAATTCCTTATTCTTCATTTACTCCGATTACCGGATTTTGATTGATTCCTTGTCGATTCACAAAACTTTGCCGTTTCGCATTAGTCCTAGAGTCTCTCCTATCTAATTCGCTCTTGAGGGATGGACGACTGTTTGAGCAGCGATGAAGATCATCCTTACTCCGATCAGGGCTCTGTCGATGGCTTCGAAAACGACGAGGCCGATATTCCGTTGGTCACTCCCAAGGGCCCCACTACTCTGGTATTCGATTGCGCTGCTCGAATTTCTTGTTCTTTTTTACAGAGCAGGAAACAGGGAATCTGACCTGTTCATTTTTTTTGTTCAATCGCTTGTTTCTTCTTCTTTGGATGGATAAAGCAAACTTTTATTGGTGGGTTCTGGTTTGCTTCGGGTGGTATAGGTCATTCTCACTGTTTTGCTCGTTGAACCGGGGTTGCTATTTATTGGGCTTCCCTTGATAATCTTGGTTGCGAATTCTTGGCAATCTTTGTGAAGTACATTTGATGAGTTTTTTTAATAATTGTTTCTTTATGTCTGCTTTTTTTTTTTTTTCAAGTGCTGCTGCTAAAGCTTTATATTTGTTTCTCTCTTGGAATCTGCTGGTACTGTTATTGAGGATTTTTTTCCCCTTTTGGGACATATGACACCTGGATTAATATTTGGATTATGAGAATGCCGGAAACTGAGTATTGCTGCATCGTATTTGTTGAATTCATGATTTGTTGTTGAGACTTGTGAACGAGGCAGCTTGGCGCTATGAAATTTTCAGTCTGATGGGAAGCCCAGTTTGGCTTATCATTGTAGCTTTAGGGTGACTGATAAAATAAAAGCATATTTCATTAAACAGTGTTATGTAAAGATGTATCCTCTATGGGGTTTTTCCTGTGCTGATATTGTTTTTCTGAAATACTATGCTGGTTTCAGGTGATTACAAGGGAATCACTTCTAGCTGCACAGGTAAGACAAGACAAAAGAAAAGCCACTAAACAATTGAATTGCGACATCAATTATTATTCTAATGTATGTCACTTTTAGGTTAGGTTTTACTGAGAGTTCTTAATGCATATTTATGTAGAAAGAAGATTTGCGCCGAGTAATGGAAATGCTATCATTAAGAGAGCATCATGCACGTACTCTGCTTATTTATCATCGTTGGGATGTGGAGAAGTTGTTCGCAGTGTATGTAGACAAGGGAAAAGCTGCTTTGTTTGCTGAAGCTGGTGTTAGTGTGGATGAACAGTATGAGCCTGAACCATCAGTTCCTTCTTCAGTCACATGTGAAATCTGCATAGAGGATGTTCCCAGTCATGAAGCGACAAGAATGGACTGTGGGCACTGTTTTTGCAATGGCTGTGAGTATCTGCGCGCGCGCGCGCGCTCCACCTTTAAAAATCTTTTATAAACAATATTATCAGCTGTTGCATGGATTCCATGCTGTGCCTTCCTTTTGATGTTACAGTTATAATTATTTGGCTATTGGACTTGCTTAACTTTCAAGACAGTATTAACGTCATTATCAGATTTTTTTTTCCTTTTGATATTAATTACTTCCTTCGATTTTATTTATAAGCAACATTCTCTCTCATGGCTTTGTTCTATATATATAAGCAATACTTTTGCTTTGTCTAAAAATTAAATGCACTTTTTCCATTTTTACCCTCAATTAATTGCATGTCTCTCTCATCTTTTTTCTCCACTCATTCTTTTTCATATCTTCTCTACTGATTCTCTCACTTACCATCTTTATAAATAAGGGTATGTTTGGGAAAAAGTTATATTCCTCATACTTTCATTGCTTTTAACTGATAGTCCGTTTTGCGTCATTTGGGTAATTGTTGCTTATAAAAAGAACCGGAAGGAGTATCATTTTGCACAATGATGGAAGATCATACAAACTTCATTTTTAGTTGTTTTTCATCCATGTCTATTTTACAGGTTGGACAGCACACTTTATTGTCAAGATAAATGAGGGTCAAAGTAGACGTATAAGGTGCATGGCACACAAATGTTATGCTATTTGTGATGAAGCTGTTGTGAGAAATCTAGTCAGCAAAGAGAACCCTGATATGGCAGAGAAATTTGATCGTTTTCTTCTTGAATCCTACATTGAAGACAACAAAAGAGTCAAATGGTGTCCCAGCATCCCTCATTGTGGGAATGCAATACGTGTTGAGGATGATGAATTATGTGAGGTAGAATGTTCATGTGGTCTACAGTTCTGTTTTAGTTGCTCGTCAGAGACACATTCCCCGTGTTCTTGTTTGATGTGGGAGCTCTGGGCTAAAAAGTGTCGAGATGAATCAGAAACTGTTAATTGGATAGCAGTGCATACAAAACCTTGTCCAAAATGCCACAAACCAGTGGAGAAGAATGGCGGTTGCAACTTGGTTAGTTGTATATGTGGGCAAGCATTTTGGTAGGCATTCCCTTACCCATTTAACTTAAAATTTCAATCATTTTTAGACATTTAGAATGGTTATAATGAATAAGAATAGGACGTGTAGTGGTGGAAGGAATGAGAAAAGAGGGAAGAAGAGGAGAGGGGCAAGGGAGGGAGAGATGAGAAACTAGGCTGAAAAATGCACTGAATTATTCACAATATACATACATCTGAGTTACAGTTTCATCCCTTATATAGGCTTAACAACAGACATTTTCTTATAACAACCATAACTACCTCCTAGTTTAATAACTACCAAGACTACACAATATAACTATCTAGTCCCATATCTATTATAATTGATACATCAGAATAATAACAATAGAAGTCATGTTTTCAACAAAATTTGCCCCCTTTTGGTGCAGTTGGCTTTGTGGTGGAGCTACTGGGCGAGAACATACTTGGTCAAGCATAGCTGGTCATAGCTGTGGTCGCTACAAACAGCTAGAGAAAACTGCTGAACGGGCGAAGCGAGATCTATATCGATACATGCATTATCATAATCGCTATAAAGCTCACACTGACTCCTTTAAACTTGAAAGTAAATTGAAAGAGACCATACAGGGCAAGGTTGCTATTTCAGAGGAGAGGGATTCTACACTTAGGGATTATAGTTGGGTAAATAATGGACTTTCCAGACTTTTCAGATCTAGGCGTGTCCTATCATATTCATATCCATTTGCATTTTATATGTTTGGAGATGAGCTATTTAAGGATGAAATGTCAGAAGAGCAAAGGGAAATAAAACAGCACTTATTTGAGGATCAGCAGCAACAGCTCGAGGCTAACGTTGAAAAGCTTTCCAAAATTCTGGAGGAACCCTTTGATCAATTTACAGATGATAAAGTTATGGAGATTAGGATTCAAGTCATTAATCTGTCGACTGTTATCGATAATCTGTGCCAGAAAATGTGAGCTATTATTTGATGGATCTTTTCATGCATTTTTTTTCTCTTTACCCCGATGATTGGGAATTTCTGATCGTTTATGCAGGTATGAGTGTATTGAGAATGATTTATTGGGTTCTCTTCAATTGGGCATTCACAGTATTGCTCCATATAAGTCAAAGGGCATAGAGAGGGCATCAGAACTTTCAACTTGTTGGAACTATAGAACCAATAATGATGGTAAATGTTTAACTTTGGTTTTTGTTTGACTTGTAAATGGTGAAGGACACTCCTATTGCCATTTTTTGGTAACATTTTTAATAATTAATTTGAAGAGATAAATATTGCATTTGTATCCCAGGGGGGTAATATAAAGAGATGGAGTCATTGAACTGTATTTTGTCAGTGCTTTCGATTCGATATGCCATTGACTTGATAGTCTTTTTTATGAACTCTTGGGTGCTATATTGTTGTGTCTACAGTAGATTCTTGGTAACTGCACCTTTCTGTCAAATTGAAACAATTGTTATGTAGTTGCATTTTACTTACATGTATATTCAAGTATGAATTTGCAATGCCTAGGAAAGGAGTTTATGGATTGGGGAACTAGTTAATTTTGGTTTTGTTTTGCTTGCCCCTCATTGGAATAACCTTCCCTTTTCACCCTTTTTAAATGAATTTTTAAAGTTGACTTTGCTTTTAGGAAAATGCATTTCAAAAACTAAGTACGAAGTTCACATATGAATAAATTTAGTGCCTTATTTAAGCTCTCAAATTATGTTTTTAATATTGTTGGCCGAAAAAATATTAATCATTGATTTCTTCCAGTTTACTTGAAAAGAATTCTAGAAAAAATATGGTGTTTCCTACAAGTTGGCTTTTTGGTTGCTCATCCCAAATGTTGCTGAAATTTATTCTTGTGTCTTTGCAAGCATAGGTGGAACGGCAGAACTTGATAGGCCCTCTGGGTCTATCAAGCGTGCTAGGAAAGAAGGTGCTGGTGGTGTCCTTTTTGATCTAAACTTGCCAGCTGAGGTTGTAGACAGAAATTGACTCTGAAGGAGACCTTGTATAAATACAAGTGTACAGGTCTAACAAATTGCTTATCTTTGATCGAATCAATCATTTTGAATATCCCGAAACTAGTTTACTGCCCCTTATCTTACTTTGGATCTTTGCTGATATGTTCAGAAAAAAATTCAAAATTACTTGTCCCTATCTCTTGTATTGGTGCCAAATCTTAGCATTGTACGTACGGCCTTTTGGGCACATGTGGGTAATAGAAACGTAAACCTTCTACTTTGACTGACTCCGGCACCCTTGAGTACAACCTCCAGAGTTCTTATTAAGTAGCTCACTCCAATGGTTTTCCTTTCATCCATTTCCTACGGTGCCATTTTCATATGATTCCGTTAGTTTCCCCCCTTCTGTCTGTGGATTGCCCTGGTATTGATTTGAATTGCTGAAATTTTTGAATTTAATGACTGAAGAGAGTTGCCTGGTTCTTGCTTGTCTTGAAAAAGCAATAGTTGATTCGTTGACCGAATCATGTCTAATGCAATGCATTCTCTTGTTCACTTCCACCCTCTTTGCCCTGCCTGATGAGGCATGGACGGAGGCGTGGGTTTTTATTTCGAGTCATGGACGGAGGCGTGGGTTTTTATTTTCCATTAACGTCTGGTTTAGCATTTGCTCGCAGTTGACGCTGATGCAAGTTGGAGAGGTAGGCTTCTCCTTTTAGTGATTCTAGAGAGTCATTAACTTCTCAATGATGATGACATTAGAACTCGCATATGATTTGAGAAGAATTTGGTTCTCAACAAGCAACTTGCCTATACCTAACATCAAAATCGGTGAGTTATGGATGTGTGAAGCTGCACTTTTGGCCTTAAACTTCTATGGACTCGGTTGCAGTTTAGTGGTACAGGAGATTCTAGGTCTCATTCTGCATAAAGCATGCAGAACCATATTTTATGAGCCCGTTTGAGAATGCGATGGAAAAGTGATTTTATCATTTACGAAGTAAATGTGTGAAGGAGATTATTTCGTTTTATGAAAAAGACTGTTGAATGCACGTTTGGCTTTTCCAAACAGGCCTTACGAGACCCATTGGCTTTGTTACTGTTTGCCTTCCTTCTGCTTGCTGTGTTTGCTAGAATTTCAATGACTTGAGTTTTAACTAGTTGTGCTGAATGTGCCTGATTTATTGGGTTTTATAGCTGTGCCTTGTAACCCAATCTCACGCAAAATATTAATTATAATGATAACCCTAAGCTGCATATTTTGCAGAAAGTATACTTCATATTTTTCATATTCTTGCTTTCCCGATTTCTTCCAAATGGGCATTAATATTAAGTCTACACTGTGCATGTTCCCAATGAGAATGATTGAAGGAAGAATGAATAGCATCATTGTATGTTCGGGGGAGCAGACTCATTTTCCATATTATTGAGAACCCTAATTAAAGTGATTTTGCTCTCCGCTGTGGTCCATTGCAAATCACTGCCCATTAGCCTCTTTTTTTTTGGGCCAACATTGAAACGTAATATCAACACTCATGAGAAATGTATACCAAAAACACACTCATGAGAAATTGGAAAAAAAAAATACTACTTCCACGTCTTTAATAAAAAGGATATTTAACTAATTTGTAGAGATAAAAAATAAAATAAATCAGCTAATTATAATAAATGTTTATTTCCTTAAAATATCTACGTAAGATTATACTTCAGTTTGTAAATTAGGTAATTTAATTTTAAAAATAAAAATGAGAGATATGATATACTGTATTAAATTTAATCCTTGACTGGCTCTCAAGCTAGGGATTGGAGGCGGTAGTTTATACTTAAATTCAATAAAAGTTATATTAAAAATAAATTCAATAAACATGATATAAAAAATTGTTGAAATCTATAATTATTTCAAAGGTAAGTTTATCAAAATTTAAAAATCAACTACAATATTTTCAAAAGGATGTAAATAAGTTTTGTAAAGGTTACAGTTTTAACAGATTCTGCTGCCGATTTTTTTTTTTGTTTCATTTCTTTATTCTTTTTGTTTCCCATCAACTCCTGTGATCAAATATTTTATCACTTAATATGATAAATGGATATTTTTAAATTTACGCTTGTCCACAAACAATAACATACATATCATCAAAAAGCAGTATACTTAATGTAGATAAGAAGTAGATTATTCTTCGTAAATTGCAATTTTTTACATTGAAAAAGCAGATTCTTATATGTTTTTAGCCTAACCCTAGGCAAATAATCATGTTTATTTTTAGCCTACATTATCCATTATTTTAAAGCTCTGAAATAACAGAAGATGCTGCTCTAGGTTCTTCTCATTGCCATTGACTACAATTTCACAGTGTTTCCAAGTTTCTCTCGTCCGTTTTCCATGCATCACTGATCTCAACGTAAAGATTCGTTTTCCCCCTCCTCTTCGCTCTGACAACCATAGAAAATGTTACTAACCCCAATATGCATAGCTTATAATTATAAAGGAAGGTTCCATTAATGACACTCTTGCAAAAACATCACAAATACGATTCCTTCCATAATTGATTCCTGTGACTGTACCAAACTTCAAGACGCTTCTATTATATGTTTTCTTCGTAAAGTTTTCTGACATGTCTTGTTTTGTTGTTACAAGTTTGTCCTTCAAATACAGCAACTTTTATAATCCTACGGCCAAAGCTAAGTAAGCTCAGCCCTTTGTAGTAGTGATATAGCATGCTTTGCACTAATTCAGAGGTTTTGGAGTCCGCAGAATTTTTGTTGGTTCTGGATTTAGGGTTTTGTTTCACGGTCCGGTTTTTCATTAATTAACCCACAAGCATGTCTGTCAGTTTCTTCTGGGGAATCAATATTTATAACTTTGGTCAGAGAATCTGAAGCATCTTTTTGTGGTTTCTCAGTGAGAAATTGAGATCACAAGTGTTTGGTTTTCAAAGTTGACACTAACCTCACACCAAACTTATCTAGAAGAAGACTCTTCATGGAGTATTATAATAATTGCCTTTGTCTGTTAAGGAGTTATCAGATGCAGTTTTGGTTTTAACTTCAATTGCAAGCAGCTGAAATAAGGAGGCTACAGATCAATGGTCACAGAGAAAACGTATAACAACAATAATAACTGATGTAGGAAATAAGAATAAAGTGAATAAATAAATTGGTAGAGTAATGAAAAAGCATTGTTGTTCAACATAACATAGATGATAGTACATCAAGAGGCAAAAAACATTATTTGATAATGGAGGTGAGGTCATAATGGTATCACAATTTCGTTCTTTTACCATTTTTATAATTCTAATTTAGACATTCACAAACTCTAAAAAGAATACTTCTATGTAATTTTTTTTACTTAGGGATTGAAATTAGAATTGAAAACTTGTTTATTTTGACATTTGCATCATCTTAATGGGTGCAAATGACAATAATAACTTTCAAATGAGCATATGTTTGGAGTAAGGAAAACGTTTGTTTAGATCGACTTTTAGTTTAAGGGATGTCAAGTCAATTCTAATTGACCTAAATACATCAATTAAATTGCTTTATTTTAAATTTTAATATGAGTTACTTTTTTTATAATCAGTTAATTATATTACAAATATCTAAATACCATCTAAACTTCCGGAACACGTTACAAATGGTTTAAGTTGCAGTTGGATACCGAAAGTTCATAGCTCTCCTGATATGCTTTCATCCACAGAATTAAACTCTTAATTTGCTTATAATCAACTCTCTTTCATGTAGCTCCACCCAACTAGTGGATGGATATATTATATATCTCTATGATTTGTGTATGTGGAGCAGCTTATCCAATAAGAAAAGGCAGGTTACTTTTTCCTTCAGCCAAGTACTTGACTAAGAAGCCTCAATATGCAGAATTATTAGTTGCACCCAAGTTTCTGAGAGAGATTAGACAAAAAAGACAGCCCACCAAAAGCAGTCATCTCATATCAAAACAAAACATTGTGGAATTGGTTCTTCGTTTGACAGTCACCTTTCAGCCCTTTTGAGGTTTTCTGCTTTTTCTTCAAAGTGCGCCTTCCCCTATTTTCCTTTCTTCACCAAATTCATTCTCTCGTTAGGGCCCCAATTTGCCCACCCGATTTCACCAAAATCAAGACTGAATGTTCATCACTTTGTCTAGAGTTGTTGGTTGAAAAATTGCCCTCAAAATAGTTTCTGCAGTCCAATCAGTAGTTGAACCTGGTTTGTCTTGTCTTGAACATTTGAAATATTTATTAGAGTCCAAGTTCATTCACCCAGGACGTGAGAGAGATATAATCACGAATCTACAATTTATATTATTAATGATAATAAAAAACTTTTGAAATTTAAATTTTTTATCCAGATATTTCTCTTACTAACGAATTTAAAACAACTTTATAACATAGAAAAGGCGAGGATACAGCCTTAAAACATCTTTATAACTTTCAAAGGTATCAACCATAATTTGTTTACATGATTTTTGAGAATCTTTAATGGACCTCTGCTGATAAGTTGAGGCTTTAACTTTTAAAAGTTAAAGTCGCCTCTCCTAGAGTAGGAGTTTAATGTAAAAGGCTAAAAAGGCTCAGTATACTTGCCAAAAAGAAAATAGTCTAGTTGTTAAAAATGGACTTATATCTTATCAAGATATAGATTCAAAGTGTACTGTTATTGATGTGAAAATATTTTTTATAGATGTTTTTTAGGTACCTCTTATAATTGTTTGTCAAACCACGAGGCTTATGGTTAGTGTACAAACCTAATTTACCTGTACTTCTATTAAAAAAAAGGAGGCTGAATAGTTGTCACTGTGAAACATGAAATTGTACGATTAGAGGGTTGATTATCAATAAGAGTATTAATGTTTACAAGTTGATCAAATAGAAGTGTCAACTTCAAGACATCAGTAAGGTTTGAAAATTTCAAGGTTGAATATTATTATAATTAAGTGTTAGTAGTTATCTGGTATAGGACACAATAACATGTGTGTGTGTGTTATAGACAAGGAGCATGACTTTTAGATCCTAAAGCAAGAAAGATTGGTTTCAGGAAAAACCTGAAAACATATGGTATCTTCTCTAAAATGTTAAGTTCTTTCAGGCAAAAATTGAAAAATATGCTATCTTCTTTAAAATGTCAAGTTCAATTTTAACCCAGGGGCAAAACTTGTTTGGCTAAAGCCATTTTTGAGGTGAAAATATAATCTGCATGGTTGAGTCAAGTAAAGAGAAAAGGAGAAAAGAAACTCATTTCAAAAGACTAGGCTTTTCATATGCTAGATTTCAAGACTTAAAAGCAAGGTTTCAAATATCGGACTAGGTATTAAACCGGATGAAACAATGGTTTAAGGGTTGATGGGTTAGATCGAAATTAACTTGAAGTTAGACATGTTATATTAAGATAATAGAATTTAATATACTATATTTTATTTTATAAAAATTAATAGGTAAAATCTAAAATTAATTTTTGGAATACAATTAAGTATAAATGATAAAAAAATTGGGATAAAATGAATTAATTTTATCTTATTTTCTCATAAATATATTTGTTTAAATATAAAATACAGAATTAAAAGCTAGTTTTGTCACTATTTTTTTAAATTAATGAACCATGTCTTCCTATTTTTGTTGCATTTTTCAGTGTTTTTAACTTACAATTTTTTTAAAAAAACCGATTAACCCGTTGGTTTGATTAGGTTAGTCTTCGGCTCATATGCCAATCCAGATCGGACCGAGGACGGGTGATTGAACCGATACGTTTTTTTTCCTCGCCCAAGAGTACATATAGTTAACCCATGTGAAAGGTAAAAATGTTATTCTCATGCTTTCTTGAATGGAATAGATAAGACATCCAGTGCACGAGTGGAAGGAACTGCCACCCACCTAAGCACTTCCATAATTCATTCCGTCCGGTGAAGATCTCTTCTTTTAACAAACTGTTATTAAAGTTCATGCAAGACCAATTCACTTCTTTTTACGCAAAATGCAAAAAGCTCACCAGCCAAAAAAAAAAACTTTTCAAAGTTGATGTGCCTTTATACATGCACGTTAAGTGATTGACTGTTTGCATTATTGTTGATGCCAGTGTAGCAGCATACTCTAGGTTCTTGTACATATCTCAGTTTGCCTTCCTGTTTCTTGTCCTTTCCTTTCTTTTTTAATCCCCCAAGTGCTACTTTGTAATATCATATTCTTCAAAAGC
>JANTPZ010010062.1:0-10085 GCA_025593235.1 Vachellia pachyceras | reverse complement strand
AAATCTCCATCACATATTAGACCATTCCAACCCCTCAAACGTTTTTTCAGATAAGCCATTGCAGAATCATTGGAAGAAGCATTGTCAACTGTGATTGTGAAGACTTTGTCAATGCCCCACCAAAACAAACAATCCTCAATTTGCTTGCCAATGGTTTCTCCTTTATGATTGTCAATAACACAAAAGTTCAATATTCATTTCTACAAAGTCCAATCATCATCAACCTAATGAGCAGTTAAACACATGTAGCTGACGTTTTGAGTTGAAGTCCAACAATATGTAGTAAGGGATACACGAACTTTCAATCGCTTGAAATATTTTCTCAAACGCTTTGCTTCTTCTAAATACAATTTGTAGCAATCCCTAGCAACTGTCCAACGTGAAGGCATTTGAAATCTAGGTTCAAATACTTTCAACATTTCTTGAAAACCCTCGCCATCCACAGTTCGAAAAGGCATCTCATCCTTTATAATAAATTTTGCAATAGCCTTTCTACATTGGTCGTGATTGAAGAGGTGATGTGTCAACGATTGATTAGAAGAAACCGACAACAAACTTTGTGATTTGCTTGCTTTGTGTGGATTCTTTGAACACTTTTCCAAATGTCGCAACAATTGTTTAGTCCCAGTATTAGTAGGATGACTAGCATAATCTGTGCCACAATAATTGCACTTTGCCCTATGTTTACCTTTTGTTTCCGATAGTGGCAACCTTTTGAAATGGTTCCAAGCATCAGATGTCTACCTCCTTTTTTTCCTAGTAGGTTGCGTAACTTATGTTGTTGCTGCTTCTCCCTCTCCCTCATTAGTTGTTTGAATTTCATTCTCACTGCTTGGTAAGGATGAGGCAGTACCCCTCTATTAGCTGTAGATTGCATATCTTTAACCTGTCATAGATGAGGATCATGCACAAATAAAGGAAAGAAAGGTGATCATGGATATCAACTTGGCAGGTGGAACTAGCAACAAGTGACCTTGCAGTGATACATGTCACAACTAATAAATGCATACAATATGTTAAAATGTGACTTTAAAATCACGATAGGAACAGAAGATATAGGTATGTATGAAAACAATAAACCCAGCATCATAATTCCCTTGAACTCGTTAGATTCCAAGGAGGAACTAGAACAAATGAAACAACCTCCCAGTAACATGATGAAACTTGAGTGTTAAACACTTTTCCTTCCTCAGAATCCTGGAATAACTCAGAATAAGATACTATTAATCTTTAATTAAGCATTATTAACGTACAGCACATCATCGGAAACCATGGTTTGACTTCAGCTTTCACAATCCATGATCACCTCACAACTAACGTAGAACATCAAGTATATGATATATCGCAATAAACATATTATATTGGATTATCATATAGCGAAAACAAGAGTAAAACCTCTCAACCAAAGTGATGACGGATTTAGTAGTCCAAGAAACACCATATTGATATTTTAGGAATTGATATGCACCATTTTCTCGTATATGAGAGAAGTAAGCGAGATGGAACAGACAATGAAATTGATATTTGTTTTTCCAGCTAAATGAGCTCAACTAGCAAAGATGCAGACGAAGATTACCGGAGCTCGCAGCCTCGCAAACGAAGTCCAGCCACAAAGATGCAATCACACAAACAAAGGTGAGCAAAGACGCTGAGCACAGGCACTCGGTCTGAGATCACAACGAAGTTGAGCTCGCAATCACAAAGACCGAAAGACATCACGCAAACGAAGTCTGAGACTGAGAGAGAACTCTCAGCTAGACTGCCGAGCTGGGAGGGGAGCAAGGAATTAGGGATTTAGGTTAGGGCACAAGATGTTGGCACGCAAACGAAATGGGAAATGGCACGCTGTCGAAGGAAATGGCATGCACGTTGTCCGCTGTCGAAGGCTCGAAGCAAAAATTTCGGATTTTGGGTTGGGCTTGTGAATTGTGTGACGAAGCTCAAAGGATGAAGGGTTGGTAAAAAAAACATATACATGCGGGCTATGGGCATTCCGGTGGCATACCCGTAGCCCGCCCGTCATTTTTTAAATGGGCGGGTTTTTTGCTCGCTCGTAACGGGCCACCATTGGGCGGGCCCAATCCGGGGAATTTTTCACGGGTCCGGGTGGGCTGTGCGGGTTACGAGTTTCGTGCTCTCCCCTAATCCCTTGGACCCTTATACACATATAGGTCTACTGACTAATTGCTTGTTTGGGAAGCACATTGAAACCATGTTGCACACAAATCGAGACAACTCCTCTCACATACTTACCTCAACTTATGTAAAATCACTCTTTCAACAAATTCCTAAATACGCACTAAGCCTTGATCCCATATGAGCCAAAGTTATTTTTTTGGATAACAGTAATCCACGCTCTTCCTGACCATAAACTATGGATAGGAAGAGTACAAGTTCCTTCTATCATATTGCATGCATCTTGTCCTTTTCGACGGTTAATCTTCTTGATATGAGGTGTTAAGATTTTTAAATTGCACGTAGCGTGTTGAATTTGACGGTTGGGCTTAACTTTCTGGGCATGCACGACTTCCCAAGAACACCATGATGGCAAGCAGTGGTTGCAGAGTAAATAGTTACTATTTTCTTTTTCCAGACTTCAAATCCCTTTTGTCTGCTTCCACTTGCTCGAGCAGTTTCTTACTCACAATCCTCCATTGTTCTTCATCTCTGTTCACCATCTCGCATCCTCCACTATGTTGCACTAACTATTTCCTTTAACATGTAATTTCCTAGCATTCGATCTACGATCATCTCCCTTTGTTTTCATTTGGACTGGTTTTGCTGTCGTTGATTTCCCTTTTTTGCATTTATTTTCAGTGATTGCTTCCAACATTCTCATTTTGCACTATTGTTGTTGGATGATAGTCAGCCTAAATAAAGCTTTCCTTCACCTCCTTTCCTCCATAGGATTAACATTGTCAAGTTCTATCTCTAATTCTAACGCGCCTGTTAGGATTATTTCTCAAGTTGCAAAGTCTAGTGATGGAAGTTCTACCGATTCCATTTTTTGGTCAAATCAAGAGGATGATAGTGTTCCAGTAGACACACATCGCTCGTCTTTCAAAGGGGGAACCTTGAAAAATTACGCTTTAACTTTGCAATTCCTCCCATAGTAGAAGTTTTGGTTCCATAGCTTTCTGAATCTACCGACTAGACTATAGATGGTTGGATGAGTCTATTTGTTGGTTGTCACAAGTGTGATCCTTGCATATTCCCTTGCCCCTTTTGTTGTCTGGCATATGTAAATATTTCAATCTTACTCTTACCCAACACATTCCCCATGTTTGGCAAGTCATCATGTCTCTAGAGAAACTTGCCACACTGACAGGGGTAATGCTGATTTTAGAAGATCTATTACAATCTTACTAGTTAATTAAGCATAAGCGAGGCTTTTACACTTAAGGCATATTTGTTAGAGCATTTGGAAAAACTAAACGCACATTCAACGGTGTTTTTTCGTATAATAAGATAATCTCCTTCACATATTTACCTCAACTTATGTGAAAGTAATTTTCTACCATATTCCCAAACAGGCACTTTGTTTATTTGATATAGAGCCCCCTTTCTTATTACGAGTGACCATATTTATGATAGAGGATGTGAGGAGTGATACATTTTTGTGAGGTATGACCATCTTGTGGACAATGACCTTCCCAACTCATAATAAGCTATATGAAGTTTAGAATCATACCAGTCATTCGTGGAAAGGACATTATATGTCATTTGTAGTCTGACAATGCTAAGCCCTAATATGATATGCTAATACAATACAGTATGAATTTATCGAACGGCTAGTTTGTTAATGTATAAATTTATACCTTATGACAGCCTCAAAAAGAATTTTGGTTCCATTGTTTTTTGGTTGGAAAAAATATTTCAAAACTTTTATCAAGACCCCAAGTTCAACCCCATTTTGAGTGTCGCCCTATTAATTGGACCAATACCAGAGAATTTGTTTTCGATATTTCCGTATTTGTTTATAATTTGTTTAGTATCTAACGTTTAAAAAAATTATTTGTTGTCTGATGCATTCTAAGCAACTCCGTGAGCAGCGGAAACCAATAACAAAAAAAGGGGAATTTTAGTCTTAGGTCCCAAATAAACAAGTTATTTAAGGAATAGTCTCATAGAAGAAAATATTTAAAGAGAGGCCCCATTGACAACATGAGGTGTTGTCAACACAGTGCATGATATTATCGATACAAGGATCTCATGTTATCAATTGAGATATCTCATTAAATAATTTTCTCTATGGGACAATTCCTTAAATAACTTGTTTATTTAAAACCTAAGACTAAATTCCAAAAAAAATACATAATCCGGTAAGTTACTCTCGCTTGCTCCTTTGATTTCATGACAATTATTGATCCAGTGATTTAATAAGAAATTTTGTTCTAATCTAAAGGTGAATTTAAAAAAAAAAAAATCGATGCCAAACTAAGAATGAAAATCCCAGTTAAATCTGGTTGAAATACTGAAATTCAAACCCACGCTTTCAACCAACTTCTAATCACTTCATTAAGGATTTCTAAATGTTATTAAGGGACTAAAATGCCCAGAACATAATGGCCTGCAAAAGCCAAGTGACATGATCCACCATTCTTTGCAAGCATATTTAGTGCTGTTTTCTTCAGAAATAAATTAAACAAACAATCTAGACAATAGCCAAAGACTAAATATATCCAAACCCATTGGCTCACATTTAAAATTTAAATCCATAGTGCAAATATGAGAGAAACGATTTAAGTTAAATGACTAAATTTCTAAATCATTGATTTCACACGGATTGGTTAGAAAATGAACGGCTTACAAGAATACTTTATTCACATTTTATACCACAAACAGAGAGAAGACACTACATCTTAACCCAAGGCCCTTGGCGGGTGCAATTGCATGGAGTTCAGAAATTTTTTTGAATGGGAGTTTGAAAGAAAAAAACAAACCAATAATCGATATCATATGCCCTTACCAGAAAATATTTATTCTAAGATTGTAGTCTCATTTCTCACCAGATTTTTCACCCAATGACCATCCATCCAGACCCAAGAGAGAAACACAAGAAAGAAGTGGTATAAGAGAAGATGGAAAATGGATAACCATTTATTCATGTCGTTCAAAAGAAGATTACAAGGTGCTTGGTTATTATTCCCTCATCAATGAATGACTATATAACATCATATGTAACATTTAAATATGGAAGAATATGACTATAACGCTATTTGGTAAGCACTGAGATCTCTCCAATTTAGCTAGTTACCTACCTCACTCTGATTCCCAGTTACAGTAGCAGTTAACATTTGTCCTCTACCTCTATGATGCTACTCTTCTTGGGGATTCCATCATATTTTCTTTGGGGGGAAGACAACTGCTAAGTGCAAATGAATCTCAAAATAATCAATAAATTGAGCAATGACTTAAAGAGGCATTATATCAAAAAGTCCTACCTTTTTCTTCTCAGAGACTCGTCTGATATTCCCTGAGCCAAGCTTGCTGGATGAAGTCATGGCTCTTGTCACAACGAGTGAAGCCTATCATAAATCAGTTAAAGCAGCATAAGAATAAATGCCGTATCCAAGTTGAAAGAAAAGAAATCGTTGTTATCATGAAGGGAAAATTAATCTTCTAGTCTTCCAACTTTTAACCAACTTGCTACTCAGTTCTTCAAGTGCAACTCAGTCCCTAACTTTTGGCTAGATTAAAACTCAGTCCTTACCTTTTCACATTTTTTAGAAAGTTATCCTTACCATGCCAGCTCATCACTGAGTCATTTGATATATAAATTAAAAATGCTGATTTAGCCTCCAAATCACCATCCCCATCATCATAAACCTCTCTCTTCGTCTCTGCAAGGAATCTCACCATTGCGCTGCTCTGAGTTTCTCAGCTCCTAGTTCTTAATGCATCATCTTCCTAACAACAGTGTTTCTTCTCATTCTAGATTTTATTAATAGGTTGCAAATTTATTTATTACCAGGACAGCACTGAAATTTAAAAGTTTTCAATATTTAACTCCAATAAGGAAGAAGATAAAAAAAAAACCGAACAACCTGAAAAAAATTATAAAACTCCAACATGAGGGGAAAAAATTATTCTTGCCAAACAAAAAAATACAATAAATTTAAGTGGGGTTGCAATGATCAAGTTATCCATGGCGATGTCAGTCAGCACTAATCCGATAGGAGCAAGAGAATGAGGCCAAGAGTAGCAGTGGTGATGAAGAGCTTTACGCTTTGGTGTAAATGTGATGCATAGTATTAGAAGCAGCACTGTCGTTGTAATCCCCATAGATCAACATTGAGATTCCTTGCAAAGAAAGAGAGGGCACTTGATGATGACTTTGCAGCTAAATTAGCACATATTAATTTACACATAGGATGACTCTAATGAGCTGGCTTGATATGGATAACTTTTTAAAAAATGTGAAAATGTAAGGACAAAGTTTTAAGCGAGTTAAAAGTTCAGGAAGTGGGTCTCGTCGAGTTATAATTGAGGGACTGAGTTACAAGTGAGTTTAAAGTTGGAAGACTAATAGATTCATTTTCCCTATTATGTATAAGTTGAACCAAAGATCAGGGAAAGACACTGCAACAGTCTAGAATAGTGATGCAGCATAATAAATTATAAACAATACAAGAATAGTCACCTTTACAAGATATGCAGTTATAGTTCTGCTGGGATGCTCAATGGCATACAGAAATAACAAAATTTTCATCTTTATAGCATGAAAAACCCTATTTCAGTTTTTCAATGTTTTTCCAAGAATATGCCCAATCCCCTTAGTTTGTATATCTTCTTTTTCTCAACATCCTTGTTTTCTTTAATCGAAATTACCATGCTGATACGATAAAAGAATGGTATAGATATACTGCAACTTGTGTGGGAAAAAAAAGACCCCCACACAAAATGCATGCCGCCAAGAGAAGATCCTTTGGCCTGACTCTTGCAAAAGGGAAATTCATCAGAGGCACGTTTCACTTCAATGATACAAATACGCATAACACCTTCATTTAATTTCAGAGCTCTGCATCAGATGACTTAGCATTTGTGCAGCTCAATTTCAAGTAATAAAAAGCAATTACATATAACGTAGTCATAAAAACTCGACACAATGACAATGTATGAATCATTGCTCACCTAATCCCATGGTCCTCTTTTCTGTCAATTATTATCAAGTTTCTTGCCCGCACACTTTCCATAATATGAATGAACTCTAGTCTGTATCCTTAACATCAATTACTGTTCATGAGATGCTACAAATATAATCTTTAGCCTTCTTTTTTCCATAAGTATCTTTTATGTTAAAGATTGGATAACAGCAAATCTTCACCCGTAAAATTATCTTGATTTAAGCTTAAACTTAAATATGCCCACAGTCAAATTAAACCGTGTTTGTGCATACTTGGCTCAAAGAAAAGTCACGAGTGACATTATAAAAGAAGAAAAATATAAGGCAGCAGATGCAAAATCATTATACCATGTGCATCCCACAATCATATGAATGGGAAACAAAGCAAAAAATCAATACTGTGCGCCACTCTCAACTGCATGCTTTTGATGAATATATTCCATCAATGGAGTGACAATTGGTGCTTCCTTGACAGCCCCTCGAAAGGAAGGGACAAATATTAGACAACACACCACTGCAACATATCCTTATGGGCATTGCTACTCTTTTCTAATAACCACCTTTATCACAAATCTTCTAACAAGAACTTTATTAAGAAAGGGTAAAAAGTTGAGGTAAGAATAAGTCAGCATATTTATCAGTGGATGCTGCAATAAATTGATAACTAACCAGCTTGCTCAGCCTCTTTTCTTTCCAACTGTATTTCTTTACTAGAAAGATGCTCAAGAGGTTTTGCAAAAACTTAAGAAACTCAAGGTAGTCTGGTTCAGCTGTTTCAAAGAAAGAAATCATACCATTATTAAAAGGGTGAGCACTCTAAATCTGACTAGCATTAGAGTTTCCACATTAGAAAACTTGAAATTATAACCAAAGTAACACCATTGTATATATTCCCTTCACGACCATCTTTTTTGGTACTTGACTTCAGAACACGTTGAGAAGGTGAATATTCAACAATGGCCTTATGTTGGGTACCTGAAAATGAATCAGACATGCATAACGTGAAACATTCAACAATAAGTAGGCATAACAGCAGAATAACAGCAGAAGTACTTTGAACCAAGTTAAATATGACATCTAGTAGTTGTCAATTAAAATTAAGAACACCATAACAACAGGTTTGTGTTAAAAATTAAAATTAATTCGACCAGCTATGTTCTATATGCATAATGAGACAATGCAACCCACTCCAAAGGTAAGTAAGCAGATGGCAGCTTTGTGGTCAAAGACATGCCCAGCGAAGAATTCGGCAAACACAAAAACATCTTCACCATGATTGAAGTTTATGTATGTACGAGAATACTTCTGATGCTTCAAACTGCAAATGTTAATCAAAATAAAGCTCCATATGGTAAATAATCCCTTAAGGTCTCAGTCACATTATTAAAAAAAAAGGACAAAATATAGGGCAGCAGATACAGAACATCCTTAATATGTGGGCTTTTTACAAATAAAATTTTCAGAAGGTAGGGAGACATCAAAGCCCTTCATGCCAATTCTACTTAGGAAAAGCGGCTTACATTTTTGTTATCCAAGCATACCCCTCGTGTTCTAGTTTGGTCAAAAGTGAAGGGAAACAAGGCCTGCCAATAAATGTATGACCATCTACTCAATTCATAAAATCACTATAACCCAATATCTCTTTAAAAAAGCTAATGCAGAAGTCAATACAATCGCATATGTCATAGTTTGTATATCTGTAGCATGAAAACTAAATTACAAAAAGTTAATCAATTAGTTCTCTAAACGTCTTGACAAATTTATAGATCTTTCCCCTGTATACCCTATTTTCTTAACTCAGATTAGATTGCCACTAATAGATTACATAAAGCCTCACAATCAGTTCTTCTACTGACTTTTATATGTGATACATAGGCTTGAAACTTAAAGAATGAACCAAAAAATTAAAATTCGATGAACAAAGAACTTTTCTTCTTTGGGATGTTCATCCAACAACCACTCAACAAAATGGCTACATTTTGCTCAAATTTTCCAATTCTCTTAAAAGATGTCACATGGCTTCTGATAAAAGAGCTCTTGCATTGCTGTAGCACAGCTCCAGAACATCTGCATGTCTTTGTATTTCAATTGTTAAAGCAGTGATGGAAAACGACATTGTTCACATAAATTATTATATAATATCAAAACTCTATCAAATCATACTATAATGAGCCAAGAACAATGTGACTCCTTCCCCAAACACAATGTAACGCACAACACTCAAAATAATTTCAAAGTAACTCCCATTTTCCCTTTTGTTCACAAGTAAAATGTTAGTTTACCTCTGTTTAGAAAAACGGGACGGATGTATATGAGGCAACAACAGTACTAAATTGCGTATGGATCCTCAAAGGGGCCATTCTGCCTCAGAGAGAATATTCTTAGCAATCAAGCTGAGTCGTATGATCTAATAAAAGTAGAAATTATCATCCTCATCTGGAAGAAAAGGGCTACTTATATGATATTGGTAGCCAGCAGCTTTCATATTATGGACCAGTCTACTGATTATTCCATATATCTCATCAATCTGGCCATGACACTTATCCTTGGCTGTAAACTCATGCCTTGTGTTTCTTACCTCAATCCAACTGCAACCTGCCTCTTTCTTTAAGCCTCTCTTCTCCATGATTCTCTTGATTCTATTTGCATCGTTCCATCTTCCTGATGCTGCATATATGTTTGACAGCATAACGTATCTAGCTGTGTTCTCAGGCTCATGCTCAAACAGAGATTCTGCAGCCCTCCTTGCGAGGCCCAAATTCTCATGGACTCGACAAGCACCCAATAGTGCTCCCCACATGGCAATGTGATCCGTACCATCTGGCGTTCTCTCGATTAAATCTAGTGCTTCCTCAAGTCTATTTTTCCTCCCAAGTAAATCAATCAAAATAGCATAATGATCAAGTCTAGGCTTCACGCCATAATGCTTTTCCATCATGTCTTTCAACTCTAGTCCTTC
>JANTPZ010010059.1:0-13431 GCA_025593235.1 Vachellia pachyceras | reverse complement strand
TTTTTTTTCTTATTTATTTTTGTAGAAGGAATGTTTCCTAAAAATACCATTTTTAATTCCAATCCCAAAATTTGCAAAATTCCACATCTGTACTTCAGGAAAATTTTAAAATGTTTGGTAAAACTCAGTGAAAATCTTAAGAAAGTCGATGGTAGTGTAGTAAATGGTTTGAAAAAGGGTCTTTTTGTATTTTTCATCAAGTGTTAAAATTGTAAAATAAGTTGTTGTAAATATTATTGATGAAAGGTGAATTTTAGAGAAAGGAAAACAAGCAGCCTATATCGAACCAAACTATATTAAACCCACTTAATTGGAGGGACAGTGTGGCACCACAATTATTTCTTTTTACCTTCATTCGAGACCATTATTGCACCCCTCTAGTGCTTTCCAATCTTAAAATTGATAAAAGAAATGAAATTAAGTTTATCAAAAGTTACTATTCATTTGGTAAAAAAATCATATTTTTGGGTCAACTTTAGAAATTCATAACTAATTCTAAAAAATTGAAATTAGGTGGTTAAATCTCTAAATGAAGCTTATAAAATTTCCTATAGGGGAAAATATCAATTTATCCAATTTTTTCTTAATTAATACAGTTGAATTCGTGAAATTTCACTGTTCGTATGGTAATTTTTCATTTTTCCAGATTTTTCTCTCATCTTTGGAAAGCCATAAAGTTTTTTACAAATTTCCAAATTCAGAAAAATTAAGCTCATTTTAAAGCTCATCATATAAAATATTTTGCTAGAAAGTTTCAAATTAATTGGATTTCATTTGATATTTTTTCTTACTGTCTCAAGTTAAGGTTTTGACAAGGGTGATGGACCCTTTTATGCTCCTTTAACTTATTCTATTTTTAACTTGGCATACATAATTCCATTCAACATCATTCATTAACAAACTTATTTATACATGATTGTCCATATGTCCATAAATCAAAACATGTAGAGGTTTAATTTATACATGTGTTCCAAAATCCACCAAAGGCATATGACACAAAATCATAAGTTGTCGTGACATCATTGGATTCATAAAGTTTCCATTACTCATCTTGCCTTTGCCCTTAATTGCACTTGAACCTAAACAATGTTATTTTGGAAGAGTGAGATTTTAAAGAAATCTCATAGCAAAAATACTAACACAACCACCAAAATGCATGACATTACTCATTATTTAACTAGGTATAAATGAACATGTGATACTCGTATTTTCAAACATTTTACGCATAACCGTAATATGTTAAAAGCATGTTATCAGGCACTCAAACATGCACCACAAAATTTGCATTCAATATGGCACAAATTAAAAATAATCACCAATGCTAATATTGATGTAGGTTTAGTAGTTTTTACTACCTTGTTCCTCAACATTTGTCCTTGAACTTGGAAACTTCCCTCTTGCTTTTCAAAATGTCTCCTTGGCAATCACTTTCCTACACATAGTAATGCAATTGGGGTCAATATTAAGTCATTACCAAGTCTTAAAACACCATAAAACTCTCCAAAATCCTTCTTGATCCTAAAGAGCCCTACAACCCTTAAACTTGTCAAAATTGATTCTAATACTTCCAAAATCATTCTCTCACTTCTACCCTACAATATTTTGCATTTTAAATCCAATAGAAGCATCAAATCATCAAAAACTCATTCATTCCTCACAAACTCCAGCTGGCTAAAAATGTTCATGGGCATGTGTGTTGTGATTTTTCCATTTCTGTTCTCATATAATTGCATAATGTTGCTCATAACCCTCTTCTCATGCATTATTGAGCTAAAAATATGTTACTCTCTATGTGCATGCATTACTAGAAAAATATCATTTAGCGACAGAAAAATCCATCATTAAATGGTTATTTTTCATCAGAAAATGTTCATTTAGCGACGGAAAATATTAGAGACCCTCGTTTTACGATGGATTTTCCATCGCTAAATGGCATTTTTCTGATAGTGATGGAAATCAGACAGCATGCCCCTATGGTTTAGAATCCAAATACTTATACACACACTCAATCAACACAAAACACACACCAATCAACTCCACTACATGCATGGAGTAATTTCCTACTAATAGTTTCTTTCAAATCCCTCTCTTCCTCACTTTTCTGTCTCTAAAATAAAAAATTCCAGCAGCCAATATTAATAAAAAAAACCATGAAACCAAGCCTATAGAATTAAAGAGAAGAGCTTATAGATCGAGAATATGGAAGATTTTGCATGGAAACTGTAATATCCTAATTTTTTAGATTTCAAAAAAGGGCTGTATTGTAAATTCTGTAAAATTTAGGTTCAATTCTGTAATTATCTAAAGTTTTGGGCCTTTGCTGTAATTTTTTCCTTTTCTCTTTCTAGACACTTCCACCACCTTCTGAAGCCTTATCCTTAAAAAAAATTTAATAAGGGCCATGTATTGAGAGGAATGGCGGTGGGAGTATTATATATACCCTCATGCCATCACTTTAATACACACACAAGCACAGTGCACGGAAAGAGAGAGAGGTAGAGGGAAAAGAGAGGTAGAGAGAAGAGAGAGAAAGTTAGGGGAGAGAGAAAAGAAGATTAAAAAGGGTTTTCTAGCTAAAAGATTCTGCTTTTAGGATCATTTAGATTAATTATATAAATTGTTGGTGTTGGGCACGAGATTTTGCTATTGACATAACATCCCCTTGCTGGATAAGATGTAACCGCTTTCTACTTATTATGCGTACTTGAGACATGTTTGGTAAGTGATTTTGAATTGATTGTGATATATTATTATTTGATAGGATTAAAAATATATGTTGTGATATTTGGAGTCAATGATTGGATGTGTTGTAATGACAACGTTTGCAAATGCTGCTGATAAATGTTCTTTTAATTTGATGGAAAACCTTTGAGCATGAAACTATTGATTGAAACGTGCCACTGCTATTCATGCTTGTATAAGTTGATGATGAATTGTGGATATGCTTTGCTTCAATGTTATAAAGTGATAACTGTGATATTGGGAGAGGAGGATGTGGTTATTGATGGAAGGCTATTCAGAGAGTACAAGGGGGTGAATATTCGACATGCCAAAGAGGAAATAAGGTTGGAGGACTTCCATACTGAAATCCAGAAGATCCTATGCCCATCATCAAAGGACATTTCGTGCTGAAATCCGGGTGATCCTATGTTGTGGACACTCCATGCTAAAATTGGGTGATCCTATAATGTGACGATGAGGGCTTATGACACCCCTATGATGTGAAAAGGGGAACCCATGGTTCGGTTTTGTGCTTGGTGGTACTTGGCCAGTCCACATCACTTATTAGTGAGCTCGTTAAATTGTACTACCAGTTATATGGGACAATACTAACCCATGGGTTCAGTCAGAGGAAATAAGGCTGGAGAGGAATAAAGGGCAACAGAAAGAAAAATAATAAATCTCGGTGAAATGATTTCTTGTACGGTTTCGTGATGCTGTTGTGATGATAAGCTTGAAATCCATGTGATTATGAATGGATAAATATGTGTGGATATTGATCCAACTGATCTTGGTGATTATGGTAACGATGATTATACTGGTGTTGATACACTAGAATTTTGTGAGAGTGAATAAAGATGTTTATGATTATGTGATGATTATGAATTAACTATTTGGAATGTTCATATTACGTGAACTTGTTTTCATATGCAATTAATTCTTTATCTTTTATCGACACTCGCTCGTATGCCTTTTAAGTAGGAATGCTGGTTATTGGGACTTTTGTCTCATTCTATCAATTTAACACTTTTCAAGTGATAGTTATCGTGCTGAATTGTTGAGGAGAGTTATTGAGGTACATATATCACTGTATATCTTTGTATCGCCTATTTATTTATGTGTTGATTGTAACACCTCCTATTATAGTTGAGAATACGGGCCAGCCCGCGGGTTGCGGGTTGGCCCGCATGGGTTGGCGGGCTGGGCGGGCCAGCCCGCCAACCCTCTTCCCTGGTGGCGGGCTGGGGTTCCCCAACCCGAGCCCGCCAACCCGCCAAAAATATTTTTTATTTTATTTTTTTATAAAAATAATTTTTTTCTATTTTTTTACTCAATTTTTCTATAAAATTGCATATTTTTATGATTCTCTTTTCAATCTTATCAATAAGTGTTCAATAATTTCCTAAAAATAGAGTTTAATATTACTTTTTCCTTTGTAAAAAATATTGGGATTAAAAAAGTAAGAAAAAAGGCATAAAAAATAATTTTTTAAAAAAAATAAAAAAAAGGGCGGGTTAGGCGGGCTGGCCCGCCAACCCGCAGGTTCACCTGGCGGGCCCAACCCATATTCCCAACCCTACCTCCTATTTTCCCCCTATATCTTTATATTAGATCACTTTTGAACCACTCTTGGGCTTTGGATAACTTAAATTGGGCTTTTTATGTGAATTTGAAATTTTCAAAAACGGAAAACGATGTTACTATTCACTAGCCCATTTTCCAGATTTCCTGCCCAACTTTGAAAATTCATAATTAATTCTAGAAAAATAGAAATTGAGTGTTTCCAATTTCCAAATTTATCTTATTAAGTTAACTATAGGGAAAAATACTCATTGGCCCAAAAACTTGCTCATTTGAATCAGTTTATTCAAAAATCATGTGTTGTTCAAATAACCACTTCTAGTTTTTCCAGTTTTTACCTTAAACTTTGGGACATCATATATCCTAATATACACATCCAAATTTTGCAAACTTTATATTATTTTAAAGCTTAGGATGTGTAGTTTTTGACTGAAAAGTTGCAGCTCAATTGGAGCTCATTTGCTATTTTTAATTCTCACGTGAAATAGATTCATTTTTCAGGGTCTTTGGAAGAGTCTTGGAAATCTTGATTTTTTCTTGTAAATTCCATGAAACCTCTTTTGCCATGTGATTTCCTTTCATTGCATGCCCAAATTGTCTAGGTTCTTTAAATGATATCATGTATGCATCCACATAGTTTCACCATCATCATGTAGATGTTTATCATTACATGCCAACATAAGCTCATCTTAAACTTAAGCATTTACACATCTTCCACAATTCCCCAAAAATTCATACAAGCAAGGAGATCATCTTAATCACCCACAAATTTTTCCTTACCCTTACTTGAATTTGCACCTACATTGGTTAGTGGGGAATAATGAGATTTTTGAAAATCCCAATAGCAAAACTAACTAACAAAACTTGTGAATGTGCATGTAATACTTTTCAAAATGTGTATATGATCAAGCTACATGTGACATATGCAAACATTTCATTATCATGCATATGGCCATAACAATCAAGATCACATATCATACACAAAACATCAAGTTCATACATCATAGAATAATACAGTATTCACAAGTTCATAAAATAGTTTAGAATAGTTAGTAGTCTTGCTACCTTTGTTTTCCCTTTTTACTCAAACTTCAAAGTGCTCTTGGATTCCTTTCAAGTGTGCTCTTGAGGGTCTTAAATCCCTAAAGATCATGGCATAATATTCATGTAAACATATAACCATCAAGATGCCATAAAACTTGAAAAAACTCACAAAACCCCCTTTTTGGTTTTCTAAGAGTCCTACAAGTTCAAGATTTGATTTTTTATGGCCCTTAAGGCTTCTAAAATCATCTCTTAGCTTTTCCCTACACAAAACATCATTTTAAAGCCAATGGAACCATCAAAACACCCAAAATCACAGCCCTTCTATTTTTTTTTGGCTTGGCCAAAAACAGCAAAAATGGGGGAAAATGGGTTTTTCAAACTTTGTTCTTGTAACCTTGTGTTCTCTTGCTTCCAAAAACCCCTTTTCTTAACATTGATCAACTCAAATACACCTCCCCTTAGCCCAAACGAAATTGGGGCAGCACCGCCCCATAATATGGAGCTTCCCATAATTTTTACAACAACTCAAAACAACCAACAACAACCATCAAGCTATCTTTTACTACTCAAAAAAGAACTTGTAACCATTTACGACCTTTAAAACCTTCTCTTTTCCATTTTCCAAACTTGAAACCCTAAATTTTCATCTTCAAAAAGAGGGCTTTGATCAAGAAATCAATCCATTAGAAAGGTAGTAGAAGTTGCAAGGAGTAGGAAAATGTAAAGAGTTGGTTGCTTGGGACTTTACCTTGCTTGTTGTGCTTGCTCTTTTTCCTCTCGAGAGCTTGAGAATGGAGGTTTTTAGGAGGCTTGGGGGAGAGAAAAATCTGCCTAGAAGAGAGAGGGAGGGTGGCATCCAAATGAGGAGAGAGGGGAGAAATTTTTGCTTATGTAAAAAGCCTCTTGAACATCATATGGATGAGAGAAAAACTTGGGGGCCAAGTTGGATTATACATGGAGGAGAGAGTGCCACTTGTCCTTGGCCCATTGCTTGCTAAAAAAGTGTTTTTCAGACTCCCTACTCCCTAGGCTGGTCTGGTTGGGCTAACTGGGCCTCTACCCGTCCGGTTACTTGATCTGATAGCACGCATTTCGGTAAAGTAACCTTTACTCAAGCAACTATCTTTTTATTTTTCCGGAGGCTTTATTTCTCACATGGCGCCATCCCCTAGGCCTCCTTGCCTATGTGGCATCATGTCCTAACCCAAAACATCTCCGGGCTTCCCTCGTAACTCGTCAGGATTCCTCAATTTGCGTGCAACATCATAAAATGTGCTTCCATCGGTCAATTTGACTTAAAGGCATGGAAAAATTCTATATTTTTCCTTGATACTCCAGCTCTTTTCCGTTCCTCAAAATTCTTCCAGGATTTTCAGTAATTAATTTTCTAAAAATTCTTTTTCAGAGCTTTCAGGCAATGTTGTTCTTCGTACTTTGAGCCTGCCTGCACCATATACCGAGTAATAATTTTATTAAATGCTACATGACCCAACTAAACTTTTCTCAGTTTGGGTATCCGGCGTTTGAGAACTCCTGCTACCTCGAATAATTGGTTCTCGGTCGTCCTTAACTCCGAAATCCTTTAATTACGAAAATGTCATTACCTTGTCTTACTTTCACTTATTTATGAAAATGCCATTACTTTCTTATTTCTTTCTTAATTATCAAAATGCCATCACTTTTTTTACTCTTTTTTAATTCCAACTTTACCCTTGGTTGACTTTTTACATTTTTGGCCAACTTTGACTTTTTGGTCAACTTAGACTTTTTAGTTGACTTTTGACCAAATTACCAAAATATCCTTATTATTTGATGACATTTTATGCCCTAAGTATTTTTAATCAAAATGACCAATTTACCCTTGTTATATAGGCCAAATGACCATTTTGCCCTTAGTCATTTTTACTTAGAATCCTTAAGATTAGGGATTTAGTCAATTATGATCTTTATTTCCTTTAGGCATTTTCCTTTTTATATTTCCACATCCATGGCATTAAATCATCACATAATTTACCGGCTTACCCTCTATTTCAACTCACAGAAATATACGGATATTACATTGACAATTGTATATTACCATCTGTAGGGCTCATTTTGCAAGTTATGTCTCACTACCTATATTGGTAATTTTAAGATATGAATCAGGGTTGCACAGCAGAATCGAGAACTCTTTATTTCTTATAGAATGGAGTAAGTTAGTAAATTTAAATAATATATTGATTAATAATATGAAATAAGCAAAATTTTAAGCATCAAGGTAAAGGGTTTTACATAATCATCAACTTACCTTAGGTTTTGTGTTGATTTTCCTTCCCTTTCCTCTCCTATTCTTCACATCACTCTCTCCTTCTTTTCTTCTGCATTTAGCCAACTCAAATGGCTGGAACGGAGTGGAGGAATGACTTACTAGAAGATAAGCAAATGTGTAAAAATAAAGGGATCCCATTTGGATTGATAAAATAACTTAATACCGATATATTCTACTACTTATTTATAATATTTTTACCTTGTTTTACTCTTGGAATAAGGTTATTATAAGTGGCAAAATATGGTCCCTTCTTCTTCCTATTTAAAATCTTTAATTTTTCATAAAGTAGCTTTATGGCACCGGAAATATGTTGTGGTAAATCCCCTATCACTTGATTGCTTTAGAGTCGTTAAAAATTTGTTAATTTCATCTAATACTCCTATGATTTTTCTCTCCTCAAATTTCTTTCTAAAATGTCTTTAATTAATTTTTACTGAGCTATTTTTCTAACTCTGAGATAAGATATCCGAGCCTCTAGATATTTTAAATGATTATTTTTAACTAATTATTTATTAATCAACCAAAAAATTAAATAACTTTTAAAATTTCTGTAAAGGTTATTTTTATCATTTTAATTTAAACCGAGCACCAATTATTAATCAATTAGTTTTCTCTATTGTCCTAAAAATATTTTCTAATATTCTAGTCAAACTTTGACCAAATTACATTCCATAAATGGCAATTTGATCCCTCAATTTTGAAATGTCCACTTTAGTCCCATTTTCAAAATAAATCTTAGATCTTTGAATTTTTAAATAACATTTTGGTCCCTAAATTTTCCACCTTTTCTTAAGTTAGCTCTTTTGCCCTTCATTTCCTTTCCTTTTATTTTCTAGGCTCTAAATCAACACATAATTACTTGTTTGACCTTTATTTTGGTTACAGAAAACACATATTACAGCCCTAATGGGTCATGGGCTTATAAGAGTTGGCCCGTTTAAACCTACTAGATATATTTTTATTAATTTCTATTAAGAATTTAAGATTAAGAAAATACATTCAATTTTCAAAACAATAACCCTAGCGAAAGATGTTTTTAACCATCACATATTATTATTAATCATCACATAACAATTTCTAAATATAACAAAACAATTGCTGACCTCACTCTCTATGTTATTATTAACCATTACATATTTTTAACATAAAGGATAGGCAAACATCCATCACAAAGACACTATGCCCCTTCATCGACATCTCCACATATCAAGCTAAATTTCACATCCAACTTATGCCCATCAATCTTCCCAAGTATTATTCTATTTCAAAAAATGTTCTTATATCTTCTTACCTTTATATATCATCCACCCATTTATTAATAATATTCCTCATTAATACCTTCAACTTTAATTAATGTTAATAATCGCAATGACAACTTTTCCCTTTAAATCTTAATAGTGAAAGATGTACATAGTTGAAATTATAAAGCAGAGCCCTGATTTTTTTTACATCACTGAAAATAGAACCTTTTGAACATATTCATAATGAAGCCTGGTTAAATTCAAATGTCTTTGAAATTGAAGATAGTGATGATGATCGAAGGTTGAAGTAAAGTCTTTTGTGTTATGTGATTTTTTTTCTTGTGAACTTAAGTATTTATTATTGTTTATGTTATTTAGAGCTAACTTTCCATGCTTTAAAGTCAAAATATTGTTATTGGGTGTTAAAATTGATTTTTTTTTACAAAAAATTCAATTAAACGAGCCTCAGACCCACATGATATTGTGGATTGTAGTGATATTATTTAGATATTGTGGTTGACAATCCCAAAAGAACACGCAGATTTTAATATTCTTAACTAGATTTAAATCTATGTTTGATTGATCCTGGGAACTTGATCTAATTTGTTGATGCCATGAAGCAAATTCTGTAGTTGATGCCTTGGCTAAGGAATCGTGAAGCATGTTCATGGAGTTAATGGTTTTGGAGTCACCATCAGATGAGATTACAAGGTTGTTATTAGCGGATAGTGGTCAGTATGATACTTTGGTAGTCTCAAATAGCTAATATCTAAGAGAGTTTTCATTTTCTATCAAAAAGAAAGAAATTAAGGGTTAAGAGGCAAAATTTACCTCAGAAGTATCCTCAGAGTTGCACTGGCTCTCTAAAAGTTTTTTTATGGGCAATATTGCTACGAAAGTGCAAAAAAGTTGCAATATCACCCTAACCCTAATGGGTGCAAATAGTCGACTAAAGGTTAGCTAAAGTTTTGTTTAGTGAAACAAAATTATTTAACGGTTAAATTTAACATTTTTAACAGATATGACAACATCACACTATTTTCTACACTTTTGTGACAACGTTACCCTTCAAAAAACTTTGGAACACCTACCGCTATGAGTAGATACTTTCAAGGTAAATTTGCCCTTTAACTCTTGATGAAATGTAACACTTGGTAAAAGTGTTGCAAATGTTACTGGTTGTACAGTAAATGATTTAAAACATGTACCACGTACTTGTATTTTTCCTAGTATTGAAATTGTAAAAAATGTTTTAAATGGCATTGATGAAATACTGAAACTCAACGGAAGTGTTTTTTTTTAAATCAAATGCGGCTAATAGTGTAATAAATTATTTAAAACGTGTTTCTGTTACTTGTATTTCCCCAAGTGTTGAAATTGTTTAAAACAAGAAAAAAGGTAGTTTCAACATTAAATATAACTTAATATGGTTATACATGCATATGAAAAAAAAATGAGTCCCACCACAAAAATCATATTTAACAGCCATGACATTTTTACCCCATTTTCAAATGTTCATGAATATTTTTGAACCATAAAAAACACATTTTTTCAGGCACAGTTTGGATAAGAGTTTATGTGTATTTTCGCGCTTGAAATGGTCATGACAATTTTACCTCTTTTTAAATATTTTTGCATAGAAAGTATGTGATGTGGTCTTTTGGTAAAATCTCACTGGGATTTTTGTATATTAACCTGTTAGTCTATGTGCTTGATGGTTGAATGGTTTCACTTGGCAATGGCATCCAATGGCTTGTGAAATCAAATCCCTACTCTACCGATTGCGTTGAAGATTTGGGGCCAACAAGGAGGTCTTGTGAGGGGGTGGGACATTAGGGGGGAAATGTAAAAGTATCATTTAGCAACAAGTTATTAACAAGGGACATTCAGCACAATTAATCTTTTAAGGGTATAAATTTAGCAACAATCAATTAATAAGTGTTTAGCAATATTATTAACACTCCCTAACTTCGTTAACCAGCTGACATTTTTACTATTTTTAGGGTCAAGAATTTCGTTTTGGGATCATTTTGATAATTAAAACTACTTATTTTTGCTAAATTTCTTTCATAAAAATTGCTTTAAATAATTTTATATTTCTAATAGTATTCAGAATTACTCCTTTTTACTTAAATTTTTTCCATTCTTGTATTCTAAAAATAAACAAAAAGGAGTAGTTTTGATTACCATTATAAAGAAAAATTATTTAGAGTAATTTTATGTAGGAAATTAAGTAAAAAAAGAGTAGTTTTAATTACCAAAATGATCCTAAAATGAAGCCCTAAACTATGAAATATATCAACTAATTAACAAAGGGAATAGAGGGCTAACGACATTACTAAATTTGCATTCTTATTAATTAATTATAGCAAAATTTACACCCTTATTAATTGATTATTGTTAAATTTACACCCTTAAAATGTTAATTGTGCTGAGCGTTCTTAACCAATAAATTCATTGTTAAATTTTCATATTTACGCTTTAAAAAATAAAGAGATTATTTTTGCCTAATGAGTGAGGAAATATAGTATTTTACAATTAATAAAAGTTCAAAATTTCATTTTGGTGTGGATTATTGATTTGAAATTTTGCAAATTGGAATAACCTATTGAGAATTTCAAATGGTATTTTTGTGGAGTTTTAAAAAAACATTTGAGTTTAAAAGTTTTTGTACTTTTCAAATTTACTATCGTTGGTGCTGTTTTTTTGTGTGAGATATTGAATTTAAAGTGGATATGACGATAGTGAAGGTGGGTTTTCAAAAATTAACTTTTTCAATCCTGTTTTCAAGTCAGCACTCATCATGAGGAAATAAATTATGCGTAATATATGTGTCTATCTCACACTTTATAAGGAATATTTCTTTTTTTTATTGGCCTTCACGGTTGCTTACGGTTGAAACATTTATGTAACGTCTCGCCAGGAAGGTAAGTGTCTACCTAATAAATTAAGGTTTAAATTTTTGGGAGATTTACTATGAAGTCTCACAGATTGAAGATATTTAGTAAATGATCCCAAGTTTTAAAATATTTAAAAAATTGTCCCATTGACAACATGCAGCGCATGGTGTTGTCACTTGACAACACCATGTGCTGCATTGACAACACCTGAGACCATTTTTTAAATATTTTAAAATTTGGGACCATTTGATAAATAAGTCCCTTATTTAGGACTCAACAGTAAATCTCCCTAAATTTTTTTAAAAGATGTGCTCACATTGATAAAACTTATCGTCTAAGCCTTTTTTATTTATCATTTTATTTATTAAATAATGAATTTGTCATTCATTAAAAAAATGGTCAAACGTTTAAATAATTGTGTTAAAATGGTTGAACGTCTAAGGCATTAAGAACAAAATTTGTTTCTGGAGATTAGGATACCAAAATCTGTCATAAGTATAGAGAAAATATTGTATTAACTGATTATTTAATTAAGTTGTCGTTTATTCACAAAGATAATTCGTATATTATTGATCATGCCTCGTTCCACCAAGGATATATTGGCTCCGTTTGGATAGCCCATTGGGAAAACGGACACAGATTCCTAAGCAGTTTATGTGAGAAGAATTTTATCTCGGTAAACGTATCCGTTGAGCAAAATGGCTTACCAAACAAAGTATAAAAGGTGGTAATTGATGACGGATTTTAGTAATTTTCTTGAACTCTGACTTCTTGACTTAGTTAACAAATAATATTAAAAAAGTTTAAAGTATAGATTTGGGGTTTGATTGTCCTAACACTGTGAAAAAGCTAAACGCACGTTTGATATTGTTTTTTTATAAAACGAAATAATTTCCTCCACATATTTATCTCAACTTGTGTAAAAGTACTTCTCTACCACGTTCTCAAACGGGTCCTTGATCTTATAAGTTTATGTTAAATTTTATTTTAATCCCTTAAGTTTAATACACTTTTAGTCATTTTATATTATCACCGTTAAATGAAAAATAATGACTCATCAAATTTAAACTGTGATTTTACAGTCAAATAGTAGCAAAATATTGTTAACTTTTAAAATATAAAAATGATTATATTGAATACTTATAAATTTAAATACATTTTATTAGTATTTACTTACATAATCACCTTTTACATTTGATGAATTATCATTTTCTATTAGATAAAACTAACGATGTTGTATTTTTTTAATTTAAGATATCAAAGTAATATTTAATCTAAATTTAATAGATGAAATATATATATTTTAATGTATTAAAAAATATTTATAGTTGCTTTTACTCAGTGGGTTTTTTAAAAAGTCAAACTTGTTCTGCAGTAGATGGCGCCAACAGAAGCGGAAGAAAAAAGGCCTTGGCGCCCTATTGTATGGCCGCACATGTAATCAAAACATAAAAGGTTAAAATTACTTCCCGATCAATCAAAATACCTGCTTTGGATAAAGTTTCTGTCCTTCTGGGTATATCCCTTTGCCTCGTTCCTATCAATTCCCAATTTCTCTTAATCTTTTTCCATTCAACTTCTTCTTCGATCATTTGTATCTCGAATTGTGATCTCGTTTGATCAATTTTTTTTT
>JANTPZ010010058.1:0-10108 GCA_025593235.1 Vachellia pachyceras | reverse complement strand
AAGCTTATTATTAGCCTCAAGAGAATAGCTTTTAGAGCCAGTAGTTGCGGGCTCAGGCTGCCTTCCGCCAGCCCGACACCCTTAACTGACGGGTTGAGTCTGTGGGTTGGCGGACCAGCCCGTATAACCTGCTTTTTTTTACTTTTTTTTTAAAAAATATTATATATTTTTTTTACTTTTTTTTCATCTCAATATTTTTTTACAAAGAAAAAAGTAATATTAAATTCTATTTTTAAGAAATTATTGAACATTTATTCATAGGATTGGAAAGAAAATAGCAAAAATATGCAATCTTATAGGAAAAATTGGGTAAAAAAGGAAAAAATATTATTTTTATTTAAACAAGAAAATAGTTGGTGGCCTGCGGGTTGGGGTTTTCCAACTCATTGCGACTGCCCTGTCCAGCCCGCCAATCCGCACGGGTCAGCCTACAACCTGCGGGTTGGCCCACATTCCCGGCTCTAATTGCTTTTTGGAGGAAAAGTGACAAAAGTGAATTCTCCTGATAATAGCTTCTGGAAAATAAAAAAATAGTTCCTGAAAAATCATGATTTCAAACCACCAAACCATGATTATCAAGGTTAAAAGCTATTTTGAAAAATTTGAGAGCGTATGTATGACTTGAACAAAACCATAGTTTTAAGGTTAAAAGTTATTGTTGATTTTAGTGAGGTGTTTATTTAATCATAATTTTAAAATAGTTTTTTTATACATAAAGAGAGCTAAAAGCTCAAGAGCAAGCCGAAGCTACACAAAATGGGGAGAGAGTCTCAGAAAATCATTCGCACACAACTCCCGGAGATGGTGTGGGCACGAGTAGTAAGTTGTAGACATAGAGATAGCCTCATTTGCTAGAGCGTCAGCTAATCTATTCTACTCCCTTGGCGCGTATTGGATGATTACACTCCAGTCCCTAGCCATTAGTTCTCTAACATTTGCAAATAATAAACCATTGTTAACAGATTCACAATTTAAATTAAGCACATCCACTAGCAATTTGGCATCCGACTCGATAATAATATTCCTGTATCCGCATTTAGAAGTTTCCAAAAGGCCTTTGTAAATAGCTCATTCCTCGACCTTATGAGATTCACTTAGGCCAAGTTTCTTGGTGAACCCCCTAATCCAAGTACCCGAGTGATCTCTAATGACACCTCCGCATCCAGCCCTCATAGAGGATCTGGCCACCGCTCCATCAATATTCACTTTTACCCATCCTCTATCAGGAGGCCTCCACTGATGAGTTTGACCGTGGAAGGTATCAGGATGAAGCTGTAAAATGTCATCAACTTGAACAAAGGATTTTCAAGAAGCAATGATCGTATCATAGGGATTCATAGGCTTGATGAAATGATCATTAAAGATATTCTTATTCCTCCATGTCCATAAGAGCCAACATGCCACACCCCAAAAAAGGTCTCAGTTACCGATAGAACCTCTACTCAAGTCCTTTTTCAAATTCATAGCAATCCAATCCTGCAAGGGACAGGAAAGGAAGCTAGCAATATGAGAAGATTTAACAGCTATATCCCATATATCTCTTGCATATCGGCAATGCCGAAGCACATGTCAAGCATTCTTCTCTTCCTCGTTGCAAAAGGAGCACAACAGAGAAAGTTGCCAAACACACAATTTCGTTCCATCCGTTTCATTTCCATAATAATGTGATGGGCTGCCCAAGAATGCAAGTGATATATGCATGGAGCCATACAAATTTAACACAGCCCGGCCCATATTAATCACGCTCATGTTTCGACAACTGTATAGATAACCAGCATCAACACTTTTAACTAAGTTAAGATTAAAAATATAATAAGTGTGTGCACATCAAGAAAGTCAAGGCGCTTCAAGAAAGTCAAGAATGATGCAAAGAGCAAGCGAACAAGCTCTCCTTCCACTGTCCTTGCTTCCAGACAAGGAGGAGGATGACCAACGAATGAGAAGTGCTAAGAAAGTCAAGAATGGAGAACCCAAAGAAATGAGAGGAGAAGGTATACAGGCTAGCTGGGAAGGAATAGCAGCAAAAGGTTTGGGATTCCCCCCGGGAGGTCCAACATTTGCGGACAAGCTGAAGGGTTGCGATGTAGAAGATGATTTTTCTGATGAAGAAAGGGAAAACGCGAATGATCTCATGTCGGATGATAGCTTTTCAGATTCTCCGAACCAGCATCATGAAGGTGACAACGAGGAGTCTAAGTTCAGAACAATAGAGGATCCTGATAGGAACTTTCCGACATTCGCCTTCTCGGGAAAAATGAAGAAAAGATTGTATAAAGCTTGGAAGAGGACGGTGATAGTAAAGTTGCTAGATAAGAATATTGGTTACAAGGCTCTCCAGTCCCGATTACAATCCATGTGGGCAAGCAAAGGCGTAATCAACTTAATCAACATTGGGCATGGATACTTTGTGGTGAAGATGTCCAATAAGAAAGATTACATGCACGCCCTAACAGGGGGTCCATGGATGATTTATGATCACTATTTGACAGTAAGACCATGGGAACCAAACTTCAGACCTCAATCTGCAACCATAGACAAAGTAGCCGTTTGGGTGAGACTGCCTAATGTAGCTCTTGAATATTATGACACAGAAGCTCTGATGCTGATAGGAAATCGAATTGGCGAAACTGTTAAAGTGGACATCAACACCTTGTGCCAATTGAGGGGCCACTACGCAAGAATTTGTGTCCTTGTGGACTTGAGTAAAAAACTCATGTCTGGGTTCACCTTAGACGGAGATGAGCACTATCTGGAGTATGAAGGCTTACACATGTTGTGCACCAACTATGGGATATATGGACATAGAATGGAAACATGTCCCACAAGGAAAACCACCCCTGACCACCACGATATGAATGATGCCGACCAAGTGCAGATGGCTATGAGAGAGCAGGAACTGGCTAATAAACAAGAACAATGGCATATTACCCAGAAACGAAGACGACCGAGGAAGGGGAGGGAGAACAAGGAAGGCCTGAATTGGGCAAAAGACATGGGTTCATGCTTTGGAGTGTTGGCGGAGGTACAGGAGAAGGAGACCACTAGAGAGATAGTGACGGAAGAAAGTGGGGCAGCGGATCAACCTGGGGTGGCAATAGAGGACATTTCAGAGCGCAACGAGGTCGCAAAGAGTGGGAGGAGAAACAAAAAAGAACAGAAGGGACAGATTGCTAGTGCATTGCAGGACGTCCATTGTGGGGAATTAATGATAACGAGACACTCACAGAAAGAGCAGATAACACGTAGGAGAGCTGAGAAACGGACAAGAGAGAGGGTGAACGTGGCAGAGCAAGGGACAGATAGAAGTCTTATGTTGTTAACCATGGGGGAGAAAAACATTGAGATGAACGATGGGAAGGACAGGAGGAATAAAGAGTGGGAGGAAATTGGGCCCTCTGGAAAGGTAAGCCCAAACATACCAGGAGACCTATCCACCATGGGTCACAAGGACTTAGACCCTGGTGAATGTGACACTGGGCCGCAATGGCTACAAACAAGCCCAGCAATGGACTTGGACGAGGCTAGTAATGAAGACACTTGGGTCCCCGAGACGCTAAGTACCCAATGAGTAATGGGATTTTATTCCTTGTTTTGGTTTTCTCCCATGAATAGTATAATCTTTTGGAATACAAGAGGGGCCTGTGGATTAGGCCTCCTCTCAAATTTGAGATTAATTTTACAGGGTTTGAATTCGGCAATGATAGTCCTCGTTGATACTCGGTGTAGGCAGGAGTGTCGTCTCTCAAATCTTAGTTTGTTGGGATTTGACAGGATGAAAATGAAGGAAAGTGTAGGACTCTCGGGAGGTATAGTTGTGGCATGGAAAAGTCACCTAATTCAGGTGGACGTTTTAGAAGAGGATCGCCAGTTCATCCATCTTCAATGTAAATCAGCCAGAGAAGAAGAATTCATCTTATCAGCCGTCTATTCCCTGCCATACATGAACATGAAGAATGATCTGTGGGGAAAATTGAAGAACCTGCTGGCAGGAACTATCAGTAAGCCATGGATAATGATTGGCGACTTCAATAAAATCCTTCACCAGTCGGAAAGGGTGGGAGGTAATGCATGTAACCAGACCAGAATAAACTGGTTTTAGGAAAAATTAGATAGTTGTAGCATGTCGGACATGGGATTCTGCGGGCCAAAATTCACATGGTGAGGGCCAAAGAATCGAGGATGTATGAGAATTTATGAAAGACTCGACCCCACCTTGGCAAACACTCAATGTTTCCTCACATTGCCAAATTACTATATACAGGTATTACCGCGGACAAGCTTCTCAGATCACAATCCGTTGGCTCTACACTTGGGTAATGGACCAAACCAAACTGGTCCAAAACCATTCAGATTTGAGGCCATGTGGATGCATCATGAAAGATTCCAAGATCTTCTATGTAAAGTATGGAAAGAAGGTAGTGGACTTAATCAAGCTCTCGAAGAGACAAGTGCAGCTCTATTAGAATGGAATAGAGATGTCTTTAGTCTGGTCGAAAAAAGGAAGAAGGCATTACTGGCTCGTCTGAGTGGTATCCAGAATTCAGAAGCTTATCCTTTCTCAACATTCTTATGCAATCTAGAAAAAGAGCTCCATATGGATTTGGACCAGATTTTAAAAGCAGAAGAGATGAAGTGGTTTCAGAAAGCTAGAACAAAATGGGTTACCAGAGGAGATAGAAACACGAAATATTACCACCTAAAAACTCAGTTTAGAAGAAGGATGAATAGAGTTTTAGCTCTAAAAGACTCCAACGGAACTTGGATCACAGAGGAACAAAGTCTAAAGATCCACATCAGAGAATTTTTTATCCAGATGTATGGGGAGGAGGTTCAGGCCACCCTATTACTAACAAAAACTTCATTTCCTGCTATTGACAGCTCCAATTGGGAGGGCATACAAGGTTTACCTACTCATGAAGAAGTTAAAATTGCTCTATTCTCCATAGGACCTTATAAAGCTCCTGGGGTTGATGGGTTTCCCCCAACTTTCTATCAGAAAAATTGGAATTTGATTGGCTCTTCCCTAACCAAATTTGTGATTGATGCATTTTCGTCTGGGACCATCGATAACGAAGCAAACAAAACACTGATATCATTAATCCCTAAACGAGACAAACCAGAGTTGGTAACGCACTTCAGGCCTATTTCTTTATGCCAGGTCCATTATAAATGTATTACTAAAATCATTGTTCAAAGGTTAAGAGCAGTGATGGATGAACTGATATCTCATGCACATGCAAGCTTCATAAAAGGAAGGGCCATACAGGATAACATTATAGTGGGACAGGAGTTAATGCATACTATGAAGAAAACAAGAAGCAAAAAAGGATTTATGGCACTTAAAATTGACTTGGAGAAAGCCTTTGACAAATTAAGTTGGGACTTCTTAAGAAGAGTTCTTATAGAGGTTGGTTTGCAGCAAAATCTCATAACTCTTATTATGAACTGTGTCACTTCGGTTTCCTATGGCATTTTATGGAATGGACAGCAGACAGAATTTTTCTCACCTAAAAGAGGATTGCGCCAGGGTGACCCTCTATCGCCTCTCTTATTTATACTATGCATGGAGAAATTATCTCACATAATAAATGATTCAGTCAGAGAAAGTAAATGGAGGCCCATCATGGTTAGCAAAGATGGACCAGCGATCTCTCACCTTATGTTTGCGGATGATCTTCTGCTTTTCGGAACAACAACTGAGAAATAGGCCCAATGTATGATGGAATGCCTAGAGACCTTTTGTCGAGCCTCCGGGGAAAGTATCAACAGAAACAAGTCATCAATCTTCTTCTCTCCGCGGGTACCAAACACTGAGAGAAGGAAGATATGTGAGGTAACAGGCATGAAAATATCAGCAGAAGTGGGAAGATACCTTGGGGTTCCCATGGACAGAGGAAGGAGACCCACAGAATGCTACAAATACTTGCTAGATAGAGTGAAGGGTAAGTTATCTTCCTGGAAGTCAAAAGCTCTTTCCATGGCTGGTCACATAACTTTAGCAAAATCAGTTATAGGTGCATTACCTGTCTATCCAATGATGGTGGCAAAAATCCCAAATGCTATCTGCCAAGAGGTTGAGAGATTACAGAGGAATTTCATATGGGGGAATGATCAAAACACACATGGTTACCATCCTATTGGCTGGGAAAATCTGATCAAACCCAAGCATCTTGGAGGGATTGGGCTGAGAAGATTGTCCTTCTTTAATAGAGCATGTGGAGCAAAGATCGCGTGGAAGATAGTAAATGGATCCTCAGGTTTATGGAATGAAGTGCTATGCAATAAATATGTGCGCTACAATGATGAACACATATTGGAGGCAAGAACTGGAGATTCCGCCCTTTGGAAATTCATCTCACATCAGAAGGGTATTATTGAGGATGGTACCAGATGGCAAATAAGGAATGGTAGGTCAGTGAATTTCTTCAATGACAAATGGTTGTTCCATGATAAAGCACTAAAAGAATTTTGTACACGGCCTTTATCCGAACAACAAGCAGAGAGTACGGTTGCTAATTGGTTAATAATAGCTCTTGGAACTATCAGAACCTAGCCACTGTGTTACCAAGACAAATATTCCTCAAGCTGACTGCTATGCCAGGTCCTAGAGAGGAGGCAGAAGATGATATGATGGCATGGAATGGAACAAATGGGGGAAGTATTATATAAGAAGTGCGTATCAGCTATTAGAAAAACAGGTTGACAATAGGCAGGAAAAGGTGTTTAAAGAAATATGGAAATGGAAGGGGGCGAAACGTATAAAGGTTTTCATGTGGATAGCTGTCCAAAACCGTCTCCCCACCAATAGTTGGAGAAGCAAATGGTCTTCAGCTTCAGCTCTTTGCCCACACTGTTTGAGGGGTGAAGAGAATACTCTCCATATCCTGCGGGATTGTACTTATGCACGCCAGGTGTGAATGGAAATTGTTGAGCCAAAACACCACTCGAGTTTCTTTTCAATGCCTCTAAGGAACTGGTTTGATTTTAATCTTCGGAGAAAGGTAGGGAAAGCAAAAATTAAATGTTGGCAACAAATTTGGGGTGTCACAATATGTAAATTCTGGAAATGGAGAAACAACACAGCGTTTGACCAACATTATGTTAAACCCAGTGACCATTGGATAGAGATCAGGATGGTTTGGGAGAGATATGTTATATTGCAGGAACAAGCACCAAATCAGATGGAAGAAAATAGAAACCTGCAATGGATACCACCTGATTAGGGGTGGATAAAGGTAAATGTTGATGGAACTGTCTCTTACAATAAGAGCGATGCAGGCAGTGGGGGAGTAATACGCAACCAATGGGGTGAATGGGTGGTTGGTTTCGCCCAGCGCATAGGGCGTTGTACGGTGATGGAGGCAGAACAAATGGCAATGCTGAGAGGTCTAAATTTGGCATAGGAACTGGGCTTCAGGAAGGTGGAGGTGGAATCAGATTCTAAGTCAGTGGTAGACATGTTGATGCAGAAACAGAACATTACAGCAGCTGGTATTTTATATCAGCAGATTCGAAGGCTCCTTTCCTACAACTGGGAGCTGAGGATAACACATATCTCCAAAAACCAGAACAAGCTTGCTGACTGTCTTGCGAAGGAAGGACTGTCAAAATCAATGTATTTGGGAGCTATTCCCACACTAGTCTAGTTTTTTATGTTATAGCCGTTCGGCTCACTTGTACAAAAAAACTAAATTAAGATTTGATTTATATCATTTTAAAATTATATGAATTAAAAATTTCAGATAAATTAAATTTAATGGGTTAAAAATATGACTTTAAAATTAAAAGAATAAAAAATAATTAAGAAAAACTCACGAATTAAAAGTTACGTTTACCCGGAATATCTTTTATTTTTTCAAGAAAGTCGAAACGAGTTAGATTTTTTGGCCAATAGAAACCAGTTATTTTTTTTTTTTTTTGGATGAAACCAGTTAGTCCGAATACACCTCAGCTCTGCCTAGGGTTTAGGAGGGAACCGCGCACAAAACCTCTGTTTTGCCTTGAAGCTTCTCTTGAACGTCTCCAACAACGTTCCGAGTTCAAGATACCTTGTTCTTGGTGCTGGATTAAACGACTCTACGTTCGCCCACAGTGTCATCGCTTTTATTTCTGTACCAAATAGTTTCGATGGTTGATCAAGAGAACAATGGTATTGAGGTCGCAGACCCCTTCCCTCTGGGGCACGAACATTGTTCCTTCGACGGGTTGGATCGAGATCCTGTTGTGTCTAATGGCATGGGGAAGGTGGAGGAGAGAGCCGAGTGTGAAAATTTGGGCATTAGGAGTTGTACGGTTGAGCAAGAAATGAGAAACGGTGCTGAGCCAATTGCTATGGAATCTACTCGTGTCTTGAAAGTGGATGGAGAAGCGTGTGAAAGTTTGGGGGCTTCGGGTTGTAACATTGAGGAAGGGATAGGAAGTATTAGTTTAGCTGGCGGGCTTCAAAGTTCCGAGCAGGCAATGAGAAACGGTGCTGAGCCAATTGCTGTGGAATCTACTTCTACCGTGGAGGTGGATGGTGGAGTGCGTGGAAAATTGGGGGTTTTGGGTTGTAACAGTAATATTGAGGAAGGGGCGGGAGGTATTAGTTTGGTTAGTGGGCTTGGAAGCTCTATTATAATTGGAAAGAATGATGGGAAGAGTGAGATCAAGATGGATGAGGATGAGAGTGAAAGTTCAGAGTCTGAGAGTGATAATCCATCTTCACCAACATCTGCATCTTCTAGCAGCAGTGATAGTGACGATAGTTCAACTAGTGGTGGTTCTAGTGACGATGACGATAGTGAGGAGGAGGAACATCAGGAAGAAGAAAAAATAACAAAAAAGATGAAAGTGGAAGTTGAAGAAGGTGAGATAAAAGACTCTGATGGGCAAGAGCTGGGCACTGACACTGCCGCCAGTGATGATGAAGATGCAAGGGAGGTTTCTTGGAGTGGCATTAATGAAAAAGATGATGAAGAAGACACTGCTGTGGAAGGACCCATCAGGTCAAAGAACGAGCTCAAGGTAATTTTGTACATCAAATCATATACCAATAATTTAGTAAATTAATTGGCTCCGCAAGTGAAGGTATTTTGCTCTCTGAGCCTACTTGATGTGGACAACTGAGTTTGCCGATAGAAATTGGTTATAGTGGGGTTAATTTGGATATCGTTGGGGACTTCGCTAAGATTTTTTATATCATATGAGATTTTTTGGCAGATATTCAGCAGTGTATATATGATCTTTACGGGTAACTGTAATTGCGTCTTGTACTGTATAGACACACAAATCATGGCTTTGAGTGATGTGATTGCAAATTAGCTTGTTTTGAGCTTGACTTTTGAACTGTCTGTACTTTGCAGGATCTTCCTTCAGTCCCTCCTGTAAATGTGACCATAGAACCGCACCATCAAATGCTGTCAGTAGGAGTTGTTATCTCGGTAAGATTATGAAAACCACATCTTCGATTAGGGAAGGATAATAGGCATTCCACTATGGCCCTTTTTAGTGGCAAATGTTTTATTTTCGGGCTGCTTGGTGGCTTCTGAGTTTAAATACACTAAACTAAATATCTTTAGTATAAAGGATAGCTTATCTGATAATAATATGGTTGGTAAACTGAATTAAGTGACTCGTTTTACAGATAATCAGCTCCCAAGTCGTTGTGGAAGGGATGGAAAAGCATGATCCTCTTAATGAGGGGTCCATTGTCTGGATAACTGAAACCCGAACGCCACTAGGGTTGGTTGATGAAATCTTTGGACCTGTCAAAAATCCTTACTATATTGTGAGGTACAATTCTGAAAATGAAATCCCCGAGGGTGTCCATGTGGGTACTTCGATCTCTTTTGTTCCGGAATTTGCCAATCACGTGCTTAATAACAAGGATCTTTACAAGAAAGGCTATGATGCTTCTGGTTTGAATGATGAAGAGTTGTCTGATGAAGCTGAGTTCTCCGATGATGAGAAAGAGGCAGAATACAGGAAAATGCACAAAATGATGAAGAGAGGTATTAGTGATAAGAATCATGGAAAGCATAAAAACAACAATAAGAAGGCTTCAAGGAAAAATGGCCCGGCAGCACCTCCCTACCCTGTTCCATCTGCTTCTTCAACGCATAATCAT
>JANTPZ010010055.1:0-11353 GCA_025593235.1 Vachellia pachyceras | reverse complement strand
TTTCCATTAAGGGTTAGTTATAATCCACATGATTTAAAAGAATATTTTAGAGAAACCAATATACATTATATACAAATAACTAGCTATGAGTAATTTATATGCAGTTTCACAAGTGTTTGTTTCAATGAATCATTTAGATGATAACTGGAAATTTAATCTGTTGGTCCTAGAACACTATATGGTTTGGTGATGATACAGCAAAGCTTTGAGGAGGTTGAAGTCCAGAACAGAAGGGTTTTGATCGGGCCTTGGCCCCACTTGTCACCCAAAAAAATAGAGGAGAGTTTTGATGCGTTATGCCAAATTATGATTTATGACAATAGAACTGCTGAAATTTAGTACTACTTACCCTCCTATCATTAATATAAGAGCTAGATAATTAAATTGTGGGTATTAAAGAAATTAGTAAGTTAGTTATTTGTAATAAACTTGCGTTGGTTTGCTTAAAATACTTTGTTTAATCATATGCATTGGAAGTTGGAACTACCTCTTGTTGAAAGGCTCTTTACTTTATACAATTAATAAGTATATTTTAGAGAAAAAGTTGTAAATTTAGAAGACAAAGTAAATTGAGGTCTTGTATTTAGGATTAAAATAAATCCATTGTCTAGTTCTTATATTTGGGATCCGAAGAAGTACTTTGTATTGAGTTACTCCTTTTGTTTCCTGGCTTTCTTTTGTAATATTGATTATAACATGCATTCTGTTCATTAGGGTGAAAAACTGCTGAACAATCTTGGAGGCATGTTCTCCATGCCCTGGAGACCAAAGAAGACCAGGGAGATTAAAGGCCCATTAATTACACCAGGTTTTGTTTTTAACCTTTCATAGTTTCATGTCTAGTTTTTTCAGTGTACTTCATGATTCCAAAATCTTAGCCATCAGTTCTCTTACATTCAGATATGGTTTTTTTTAAAAAAATAATTTACTAATACTAACTTTTTTTTTTACCTAGTGAACAAGAATAACTCTATAGGCATTGTGTGAGGATCAAAACATGGAATCCTATAAAATATTAAAGAAACAATAGGATATTTTGTTTATATGTGGATTGACAAACAAATTAAAACAGCTATATGTGAATTGTGCTAAAGTCAGAAACAGAGTCCTACAAAATAGTAAATATACAGTCACATTTATTTAATTTTTCCTTAGATCCTGTGTACAGTAGGAGTTTCATGTATCTAGTTTTACTTTTACATATATTGACAAGGAAACTGGAATAGTTCCCAATGCATATTGCATAGTGGTCCGTAGCACATAATTCTAAAAAGTAAACCTGATTTATTTGAATATTTTAGTTTTTTCATCCAATGAATCATATTTTTAACTATTGGTTGAATTTGCTTATGAAAAACATATTCAGTTAAGTCGAGACAAAACTTATCTAGATCATAAAATCACAATTGAAAAACCAATTTTGAGGCTACAAAATGCCAATCCAAACAAGCATTGGATTTAGTTGAAAGTGAATGATGCGATGTATTTGAAATCAAATGTCATCTTGATGTCCACACCAGAAAATGTCATCATCTGATATGAATATAGTTGAAGGTAAAATCATGTGATGTATTATTATGAGGTTTTGCTAAAAACTTGACAATATCATGAAATTTAATGTTTGATGGTATCTGAACAGACAAGCCATCCAAGACAAATGATAAGCAGCACAAAGAAAATAGGGAAAAGTTAGGCCTAAATGATGGTAAAGGAAAGGCAGCTTCTAAAACACCTCCTTCTGAACCAGCAAATGCATATCAGAAAATTCAGGTATGCAATTCCTCATGGCATATGGGTATTAAATATATTGGTTATGATTTGTGAAGCAACATCTTCTTTTGGGATAATCTCACAAAAAAAAAATGATTCTCACACAGATGGAGAAGAACGAACAAGACGATGCACTCGATGATCTGAGTAATATCTTGGGTGCTTTAAAGGGTATAGCAGCTGACATGGGATCTGAACTTGACAGGTACAAAAAATTTGTTATGATGTTATCCTCCTTCAAGTCCTTTTTAATGCTTAGCGATCAGCTATCAGTAAGATTCCATAGTTTGTTGTCATAGAATTGAGTTATGTTAGAAACATATAGGTAACATTCATTGTTTATTTTTATTTTGAAAAATTGATTTTGCAATTGAAATGTTTGTTAATGCATACTAAAGCCATTATTACTATGCCAATGGACCTGTGACCTGTTGACATAAAAGCTACCTTGTAAGTATGCGGTTCTTACATATCGCTTATCAATAAGGTCTTTACATCATCAATGGGATTTGGCTCATAAGTTAATTCCTTATCAATTGGATTAACCTTTGTTGACGAATGACTAACCTTAATTGAATTCAAACATGTTGAAATCCGACCCAGTAGTATTGGATTTTGTGGGTCGGCACATAGCTTTTGGTTTGTTAGACTACCCAGGCCAAACCATGCTTAATTTGGGCTTGGATTCCCTTTTTAAAGTCCAGTGGTTGGGTTTGGACAAAAAAGTTGGCCCAATTATATTCAAATCCAACCTAACTCAAAAAAAGGCAACATGCAGCTAATTACGCATTATGTAATATATGCTACATAAAACATAGATGTTCATAAAATGCTTGACTAATGCTTTATACACCAAATGGTTTGTTGCAGGCAAAATAAAGCTCTTGATCATCTTAGTGATGACGTGGATGAACTGAATTCTCGAGTTAAAGGTGCTAACCAGCGTGCTCGCAAACTCCTTCAATGATTTATCTCAAGGTGTATGCAAGATCCTTCAATGATCTATCTCCATATGTATACACACACAACAATGAATTGTTTACAGCAAATTGCTCTTTCCAATTCATAAATGATTTATTTCTTCATAGGCTTCATGATCCCACTGGACTCATTAATCTGACTATCTTTATACCATGTGAAAAGGTTCATTTGTTTTATATTATACTCATTTGCTAGGTTTTGAATTAATGGGAGAATGGCTTCCTTCGATCAGAGGTGGTATCCAATTTTCCTGCACAGTAAATTCGAAAAAGCCAGTTCATCATCTTCCTTCATTTTCGGCTGCATCGAGCGTGCAGTCATCGTCTTCCTCATTCACTCCTTCGGGTCTCTGCTTTCATGATTGTGGCTCACTGATTGATGGGCCATTCTTGCTCATCATCTTCACTCTCAGTCACCATTGACCTAGATTTGGTAAAGAGAACTTGATGCGATAGTTGGGTCCTTTGTCATCATCGTCACTTGTCGGTCTCTTCAATCTTCACCGATGGCTCCTTCTTCCTCACCATGGGTGGCTTTTATGTGTATCAAGAAAATCCAGTTGTTTTTTTTTTTGCTGTAATCTTGTAAGAAATTGACATGGCGTCTTCCCAATTTGAGAAGTCACTCTTAGGACCCAACACCCTTTACTGATTTATCCTAGGAAGAGGGGCATGACAGTTCTTTCATATTCTGCATTCGTGATTATGTGTGCCTTTGTGTCTATCCTTATGAGTAGCTAAATGTTAGTTATTACGAGTTATTCACATTCTCATATTCTTATCATGGGTTTGTTAGTTAATAATTTCAGTTATGTGGTAAAAAAAACTGAATGTTATATTACGTATTTTACCAATGATACAAATTGAAGTATGTTATTCACATATCAACCTCCCTTCATTTCTTCCTTTGTATCTATTCATTATTTCATCGATTTTTTCCTTTTACCGGACTACAGATTCTGGTTTTAGAGTCTCTCTTCTCTCTTTCTTCTCTACTCCCCTTTTCCTCTATTTTTACCTCTATATCCATTTTCTATATTGTAACATCTCGATGGTTAAAAGCTCACCAATAATGCCCCACTTTCTCTCAATGGGATGGACGTACGCACACAAAAGTTTAAAATTTTGGCATAAAAATGATGTGGCCTTTTTGGCCTAAGTGCAAATGTATTTTGATCGAAGGCAATTCTATTTAATGTATTATTGAGAATTAAATGTTGACTATCTTTTAATGGAAAATTTAAAAAATGATTCGCAACTTTGTGATAAGCAAACTCGTTTTAGACTAAGAGCTTGTTTGGAAACCCATTCTGAAACCTAGGTTTGGTTTCAAAACTTAGGTTTTATCTCAAAACTGAGGTTTTGTCTAAGCAAAATTTTTTTTCCAAAAGCTATTTTAGTTACAAAATCTCGATTTGAAACCTAGGTTTTCTCTTTCATACTTTTTTTCTCTTTTTTCTATTTTTTAATCTTTCTTCTTTCCTACTTCTTTCCTTCTTTCTATTCCCTCTTTTATACTTTTCTTTCTTTCTTTATCTTTCCTCTTTTCTACTTTTTCTTTCTTCTCTTTCCTCTTTCCTACTTTTCATTCTTTCTCTTTCCTCTTTCCTACCCACTTTTTGCCTCAGAATCCGTAAAAGCTAATAACTTCCAAACATAAATAATTTTTCAAAACCTACATTTTGCCTCGGAATCTGTAAAAGCTATTTTCCAAAATCTATTCTCCAAAACCTAGGTTTTACCTCGGAATATGTAAAAGCTATTTCTAAAATCACATCCAAACAAGCTCTAAGTCTATTTCATATAAGTTATGATCCTCAAAGTGTAACTTACCGCTAGTTGGATGAAAATAAGGATTTATTTAGATCAATAGTTACAAAAGTGACTTTCAACGTAATTATATTTTGTTAATTGAAATAAGGTTAAAAGTAAATCAGTATAATATGTATGACTTATGTTTATTTGTTGTATGACTTAAGAATCTCTAGAGAACTTGTTTATTTGTTCAGCAGTGTCCTTATGTTAAATCATTTTAATTTGATTGCTTATCAATTAAAATAAACTTTTTTTTTTGGCTTGGGACTTGCTTTATCTCAGCTGCACAAAGATGGCATGAATGACTTGCTATGTGGAATAATCATTCTCATTGAAAACCATTTAGCTTAAGATAAACATAGCTACACATGAGGGAAGACTATTGTCTCTAGGATAACTATCAATTAGATCTCAACCAAGGAATGTAATATCTAACAAGTTTCAAGAACTTATCAATGACTCCCAATGATAAGTGAGATTAACTCATTGATAAGTTTTAGAATTTATTATATATTATATCCCTGAATTGGAACCTAATTGTTCACAATCCAAGTGTTCTCCTTTCACGAACATTGTGATCTCATATACTTAATATAAGCTATATTAGACTTGTTTGGAGAGATGAAGAAACTAAATAATTGATATATTTATAATTTTTTTATGATTTTATACATTGACATATAGTCTAATAATACACATTAAGAATTTGGAATGTATAATCTAAAGTAGTTTTTTTAGTTTTATCAAATAAAGTCAATTGTGACCTATATGAAGGATTGATGTGGTATTATCTTATTTTTCTTAATTATTACTATCTTCGGGTTCTTAATATTCCCCAATTGGGGTTTTTTGAAAAGATTTAAACCTCAATATAAAAGTCAATTAATTTTTTTTTGGAGATTAAGAAAGTTAAATAATAAATAAATTACTAAAACTCAACTAACATTTATTTTAAGAAATGAATGTAGTTGTCATTTAAATTAATACAAGTACATACTCCCTATGAATACAACTGAGAATATTTGAAATTTATACTACTTTATAAGTACTATAATGAAATTTCAGGTTAGACAACTAGCATAATAAAAGTGCCATTATCTTATAAATATGTAGCCTATATTTAATATGTTCAACTCTTTTTCAATAATTATGCAATCTATCTTTAACCAAAGTGTACAATAAAAGACATCTGCATACAAGAAGAGTTGTGCTCTGAGGACAAATTGAATTCACATGTGTTCTTAACATACCTTTTGGCAGTGATTTTTGTAATTAGGATATTTCACCGATTCTCCAAAAAAAAAAAAGAAAAAAAAAAGAGTATCTTTAGACTAATCAGGTTTGAACAATTTTTTTAAAAAAAAATCAGGGAAAAGTTCCCATTGAAATTCGTTTTTTTTAATGAAAATAACCTAACTCAAGTACAGTGTCATTGTATATAAATTTTGCAAAGTGATATTTTCTTCAAGATTATTAGGTTCTTCTAATCAATAAGATTTTCAATGGGAGACTTTCCCGATTTTCTCTTTTATATACTTCAATATTTAAGAGAGAAAATAATTTGATTTCGTCGCTAAAAAGACAACATTTAGAAAATCTTAAAATTGTCAATAAAAATTTCAGTGCCGACGTAGTGAGGAGGAGATTTTCAACATTGATGCCGCGTTCGCTGGAGCTCCACTTCCATTTATCAATCTGCAATAATTCCCACTGCTTCGCTTACTCAAATTGTTAAATTGCCAAATCCGAATCTTAGAGGTAGCGAGTTCTCTCTTCCAATGCCTGAGAGCTTCATAGAATACAGATCCACGAGGAACGCCAAGTTGTAAGTGTTTTTGAGAGTGATTGAGAGATAAGGATCTCTGGGTCGCTCTCAAAATGGAGCGAATATCCTCATCTCTACTTCCTCTGATCCTCATTTTCACTCTATCGATTCTCCACTTTGCACACTGTAAAACCCTTAAGCGTGATGGTAACACCCGGATCTTTGTTCTATGTCGTTTTCTCTGATTTGGCTCATGGGGTTTCCATTTAATGCGCAAAGTGTTGGCATTTGATGGGTTTCTGGTTTTTGGCAATTTTCAGTTAAAGCTTTAAATGAGATCAAGGCGTCCCTTGGTTGGAGAGTTGTGTATGCGTGGGTTGGAGATGATCCCTGTGGAGATGGCGATTTGCCTCCCTGGTCTGGTGTTACCTGCTCCACTGTCGGTGATTATCGAGTGGTTACGGAACTGTAAGAATCTTACTTCGGGATGAATTTCAAGTTTTCATGATGGTTACTTGGCTTTAGATAATTGGAATTACTTTCTTTATTTGCAGCGAGGTCTATGCTGTGTCTATTGTAGGACCTTTTCCCACTGCAGTAACGAGCTTGCTGGATCTTACACGGCTGTAAGCATCTTTCTTTTGTTTTGGATCTCAATTGTTTTTCCAAAATAGGTGGTTATTGGCATAACTTGTTATTTTGTTCATTGACGGACATGTCCCTTTATGTGAAAAAGCTATACTTGTTCTGTTAGTTCCCTGCGATTGCAAGACTTTCAATTAGTCCATAAATATTAAATGTCAATGATGGAACATAAGATTTATATCGTAAAGTAGCATATTAAAGTATCTTTGCGGTCAACCTTGATCTTATCATGTGTGTAGTTCGGTTGATGTTTAGGGTGGCTTTTTAACGTGCATTTGATGCACCAATGAAAGATTCCTGCTGATGACGGTTACAGTAAATATTTAACCGTTATTTATTTCTACATTGGTTTGTAAGTTAAGATTCACATGCTGAAACGATAAGTTAATCTTCTGATGTTCATGTAATCTTCAAATACATCTGTGGATGTTTTTGCCTATGTCTTCTGAGATCTTATGGACTGCACATTATTATGGCAGGGATCTTCATAATAACAAGTTGACAGGACCTATTCCTCCTCAAATTGGACGACTGAAGCGGCTTAAAATATTGTATTTTTATCTAATCCTACTTCTATTTTGATTACTCACTTTATTTTGTTCTGATACTGCAACTTTTACATCATGCATAAGAATGTCTTGCTTCATTGCACATGAATTCTCATTTCTGCATATAAAGTAGGATCAAAATGACTTATGTGTTAATAACCATTGTTGTTTTATGGAGAGTGGCTTTGTTACAATGCTATTGAACAAGCAATAATTAGTATTTGAATTGAATTATTTTGGCTGGATTCTATATGCTTGACTCATGGCTGACCTTCATTTCCTTCCAGAAATTTGAGGTGGAACAAACTTCAGGATGCAATTCCTCCAGAGATTGGTGAGCTTAAGAGTCTGACACATCTGTGAGTGACTTGATCTTACTGATTACTTAGTATTTTTGGCATTATTTTGTTTTTATTTTACAATATGCATTCGTATCTTTTTTGCAGATACCTGAGCTTTAATAATTTCAAGGGAGAAATCCCCAGGGAACTAGCTAATCTTCCGGAGCTACGCTATCTTTATCTTCATGAAAATCGTCTTACTGGAAGAATTCCCCCAGAATTAGGCACCCTACAAAATCTTCGGCATCTGTAATAATAAAATTTTATGTTTCTCTTACTGCAATGCTTTTTTCCTTTAATTCTCACAATTAATGTGACTCATGGTAATGATGTTGTGTTGATAGGGATGTTGGGAACAATCATTTGGTGGGTACTATAAGAGAACTCATCCGCATTGAAGGTTGCTTCCCAGCACTCAGGAATCTGTAAGTTATTTCTAGCTCATGAGTTATGACCTTTTATCATTCTAACGTTTCCTTGTCTTCAGTAAGACGCTCTGTCTAAATCCTTTGCACTTTCGCTTTGTACGTAGATACCTGAACAATAACTATTTCACTGGAGGAGTACCTTCACAACTTGCTAACTTGACCAATCTTGAAATTCTGTGAGTATTGCCTTTGCTTCTTTCCCTGCTTTTCTCCTATTCCTATCGCGTCTCCCTTACATTTTTTGAAGATTTTGCTTTTCTTGCTAGTGTAAACTTATTCTACTATCTAATTGTTTGGCACACTCATTGGAAATTTTCCCTAAAATGTTTTTATTTGTTGTTGAGGCAGGTTCCTATCCTACAACAAAATGTCAGGAGCTATACCATCAAGCATTGCTCATATCCCTAAATTGACTTACCTGTAAGTCTGTTTTCTGACTTCAATCAGAATTCCGTTTTTTTTATTATACTGTACTGTTTCAGTAGAAAGCAATTAATTAAGGATCTGGATTGTTATTATCAGATTTTGATAAAATACATTTATTTATCGTTTCCTTATCCCTATCATAATTTTTATATTGCTGTTGTTTATACTTATATGTAGAGGAGCAGTTTCTTTAGTGTATAAAACATTTTTTTTGCCATGGGAGTGGTCAATAGCATAATATCAGTCCGTTGAGGTTCTAAGGGCTTTAGGAGATGTCAAATAGAATCTAATGCAAGTTTCAACCACTAGCTAATGAACTATGGTTTGTGCTACAATGACCCCCATTGTGCTGTTACTTCTAGTCATATCTTATTTTTTATGTGGACAGTAGAGATGAGCTTTTGCTACCTTTTCCTGTTTAACTAAGAAAATGTTCTTGTATACGCTCTAGAAAGATTTTTTAGATGTTGACATTTCCCTCCTTAATTGTTATTTTCCAGGTATTTGGATCACAACCAGTTTTCTGGGAGAATTCCGGATGCCTTCTACAAGCATCCATTCTTAAAAGAATTGTGAGTTTCTATTGCTATCATAGTTGGAGAAATAAGAAATTCTCAAGTAGATGTGATATACCAAAACGGAGGAAAAGTGAGAGATTAATCCAACTAACCAATTACCAATAGGCATTGGTCTTTGCGAAGTGGTTTTGGTCATTTAAGCACAATATCTCAAGTTTGAGTTTGTATGAATATAGAAATTGCTTTAGGAGAGCTACCTCTAATTGGACCTAATGATGATTGAATTTGACTCAGTCAGATGGCCATACCAAAAAATAAACCAACCAATCAATTATGCATAGACAGACATACACAAGCATATTGAGAATGGGTTTTCTAACCTTGAATGTGTTATGGAAAATATTGCCTAAGAATTTGTCCGAAGACACTCATTATCTGTTGTTATTCTTTGAACTGAGTAATGTTTTTGTTCGCAGGTGTATTGAAGGAAATGCATTCCGACCCGGTGTGAACCCCATTGGTGTGCACAAAGTCCTTGAAGTTTCTGATGCTGACTTCCTTGTTTGATGATGAACACAATACTATATATAATATTCTTTTGATTGTCTACTTCCATGGAAGGTTGCGTATATAATTACTGAAACAATTATTTAGTGTGTTTGGATAGTCCGTTGGGAGAACGGACACAGATTCCGAGGTAAATAAGTGAGAGGAGTTTTGTCTCGGTAAGCGCAGGAATAGTTTTTGGATGCCCAAACGGGCTATCCAAACAGAGCCATTGATCATCTTATAATCTCTGTGAAATGGTAAAATAGTTTATTCAATTTTGGTCTTATCTGTTTCTTCTTCATTGGATATTTATTTTTGATATGGATATAAACATTCCATGTCACTGAGAAGTTGGATTTATATGAGATGGATTCGAGATTGAATTTGAGAATGTGTTGAATAATTTTAGAGAAAATTGCTCTTGGAGGAATGGAATTGGAAACTGAAACTGTCGAGCACCCAACCCTTGTGCTTGGAAGAGAGAAGCTGTACCAACAAGGGGTTCAAATTTTGGATATTTAGGAGGTGTTTGTGTCTATTTTTTAAAATAACAAAATAAAAAACTTATTTGGGATATTGTTTTTAGCTCGTTGTTTTTGAAAACAAAAAACAGAAAATTTTTAAAAGTTAAAGGTCCGTTCGGGGTGGTTCTAATTTTTTTTTAATTTTTAAAATGAAAATTTGAAAACGAAAAGTATTCAATTTAAATAGGGTTGAGTTAATTTTTAATATTATTTTAAAGTAGATTTTAATTTTGTTTTAGAAAATTTATTACGCTTTTCTCCTTTCCTCTTTAACCTCTCTTACTTAACCGTGGTAGCACCAATTACCAATTCATCTTTTAAATACCAACAACATCATAGTAGCACTACTCCACAGCACCCAATTCAATCATCTGATTCACAATTCCCGGATTGAAAGGAAAAAAGAAGGGAAATTTAGTATGAGGTCTCAAATAAGCAATTTATTTAAAAAATGGTCCCAAGGATAAAAATATTTAATGAGAGGTTCCATTGACAACATGAGATCCTTGTATTGATAACAACATGCGCTGTGTTAATAACACTTCATGTTATCAATGAGACCTCTCATTAAATATTTTCATCCATGAGACAATTATTTAAATAAGTTGTTTATTTGGAACCCCAAAACTGATTTTTCAAAGATTGTTTTTTCAGAACATATGTAGGGAGTGTATGATAAAGCGGTGGGAGATCCCATAATGCATTTTTGGATCCAAACGCACGGTGAGCTGGCGCTGTTATGTTTGGGAAGGCGTTGAAGGAGAAGGACTTCTCCGGTAAACGTGGCGTTTGGGAGAAGGAGGAAATTGGTGCGGTGGCATCACGGTGAAGGCTACTCATATTCTTCTAAGCTTAAACTATTTTTCTCAGATCTTGCTTCAAGCAAACTTGCTCCAAATTCATCGACTAGATTAATATAACAAATCACACTGCTCAGACAAACCTTAACTATTTATCCTTGTTTCAGAAAGAATCAAAGAAAACCAAAATACGTAGTCGTAGCAATCCAATCAGGTTCGAAAACTCAAATGCATTATCAACGTT